>ML769589.1:0-37334 GCA_009733575.1 Gymnopus androsaceus JB14
TGTTGTGGCCCATGGCTCTGTTCCTCATGGTAGTGATGATGAGCACTTTTTTCATGTTTGCTTCCCTCGTATTTTGGATACTCCCTGCAAACTGGCGAGAGGCGATAATTACTTGGTTTTGGATGATTCAGTTTCAAACTCGCATATTGTGTGCTTTAATCACTGGAAAAGCGGTTGAAGATATAGATATAGCATTTTTCAGAAACTTTGGCAAATTTTAATTTTCTTTTCAATCTAGTAAAGAGACTTCCAATGCGGTTTAAGTCGGTAATAGGTAACGACGCTTTGACGTATGCTTTTTTACTGTACTTTGGTCACATGAACATCTATGAACAATGATTTTTCTGAATCTTTGAAAGTTTGAGTTGAGTGTGAGCAGTCCCAAGAATGCCAGTTATTTGGAACGTTCAAAATATGGTTCCAGACAGGAATCGAAACTACATGCATCAAGTACGCACTCAGGATACACACTCGTCTCAGGATTCTTGACCAATTGATTTTTACCAGGGTTAATTTATGATTATAGCCTATCGGTCTCAGCCACCACTTCATAATTAGCCTTTGACCTTGCAGCTCGCTCGATCGTGCCATTTTTTGCAGATTGCATTGAAGGGAGCGCAGTTTTCCGGCAGTAATCGTGAATAGTAGCCATTCAAGGATTGAACCTGGAAATGAGATGAAAGAAAGTACGCATCCAGCTCGGCTATTCAGGCAAAAAGAATTGAGTAAAATCCCTCGGTAATGCCTTCTGAATGCCGAGCATTTGAGGATTTACATCCTTGCTTGTAATTCACGGGTGCGTGGCGTTTTAAACATACTGTTAAGGTCTCCAAGAGACGATTGAGAATACAGGTCTAAGTCTAGAGCGCCCATGCTGAAGAATAGAGGAAGAGAAGGTGTTGTGAGAATGCCTTTGCGATGACGCGATTAGGAGACACAGGACATCATCGCGACAGAACGCGACTTACTCCCAACTGCACGATCCACAGAGCTGAGCTCCGGCGTGGACATTTCTTAACCGGACGTTAATTATACTCAATGATGCAAAACTCGAATGGATCTATGTGGTATGGTCGAAGCAATCGACGTGCTATCTCACCAGTGGAAGTAAAACTTGCTTTCCAGTCGGTAGTCCGAAGGTAAATCTCAATCATTTCAAGTGGTATTTAATAAGCTGGCAAATCTCGATCCTGTTTACTCCAGACGAGCTATGAAATCATCACCCTCTTCTTCCAGTTCCAAATCAGTTCTATGGTGATTTTGTCAGTAAAGGCAACATCGCGAATGGGAGGGTGTTTACAATGCCAACATATCAGTAAACTGTTCGTCAAGCAGGATATCCCTACCAATCCCCAGTTGTCCTTCGTTTCTGAAAGCATCTATACTAATCCATATGTCCAAGTATGCTTTATCCAAGTATCGCTTCCTATAGGACGCAATTTCTGGCTGCAACTGGTTGACCATGTCGTTTGTGATAATTGAAGGCCGTTCCATTCTGAATGATGGCCTACCCACAGAGAGAACGTAATATCGTTTGTTGTAGACGGGGAAATCTGCTACCACACCACCAGTACAGTCATCGTAGCTCTCGAGACCTTGGAGTTCGGAATACCCTTCCTCCTCGTACCATTTTCTCTCCGATGGAGCTATGCGATAATATTAGTTAGGAACCTGCGACTCTGGCTTAGCTTTTACCCACCCGCAAATTTCCATTCTAAATGGTAGCTATGAAAGAGAGAGGGTATATCCATCTCTCCATATCCCTCCATAAAGTGTTTAGGATCAAAGCAAGGTGGCGTTTCAATCAGCACCCCCGTGTTGCCGTAAAAAAATAATCGCCATAAATATTCTCTCCCCAGCAGGATTTCAAACGATTTCAAAGAAATATTGGGCAGGGAGTAGTTGTCAGGATCCTTTTCATAATGGTCTGCAATCGCTTTGAATCCCTCTACAACTGGGTAAAGAAAGATTTCTTTGGCATACGCAAGTCTTTCTTCATATGCCTTTCCGTCCTCGTAGGGAATTTTAGGTAGGAAAGTATAGCGGAATATCCTCTCCCATTCGTTGAGCAAAGAGTCGACTATGTGACGGAACTCGCATGTTTTGGCCCTCGAGTTCTTCACAGAAGAGTCAGATGGCTCTGGACCACCATTGCAGTCCATAGCGAGACGAGGTTTGACGATAAGGATGGATCGGAGCAGGAGAGAAATCGGGAGAATATCCTGTGTCGGCTCGAATCCGTACTCGTGATTCATTGTCCCATTCTTCTTATTCATAAAACGTTCACTGGACTTGCCGGGTGGTAAAACAGTCGTTGATCGGCGGTCCATAGACTGTTACACTCAGACACCCAATGGTCTGGGTTTAGTTCATTTGAAGGACATCACTTCTCGCGCGATCGATTAAAATAGCGGCCCAAGCCAACCGACCAACAAAAGAAACTACAAAACGAGAGAAAGCGTTAAAAAAAGGCAAGATGCAAAAAAAAGATCCGCGGGCTACCCGTGAACAACACGGTGTACATGTTGATCACGTACGATTATTCGTTCGTATATATAAATTCGTTAGTATCTGAAATCAGAAAATACTAACCAGGTTCCGGCTGATCTCGATCATCAATGATTCGTGACGAAAATGTCAAGATCCTACCAGATTGTAAGTATTTTTTGAAGTTCCAGCTTAAAACTTCAGATACTCATACGGGAAAATGACATATTAAATAATCCACTGGAGATATTCCCATGACACTAATAACCAGCATGGTTTCCTGGTCTTCATGAACTACATGAGGCCGTAAAATTTGCGTTATAAGGTCCAACCTCCAAGTTGACGACCATGAGTGAGTACGGAAGCGAAAACAACCAAGTAAGTAAATTTTGTTATAGCTTTTCGTATGTACTTAATCTTCTAGACATCTAGTATGGACGTTGATCAAGACCCTGGAAATTCCCCGAGTTCTGGTGCGTTACAGGATAGGGGTCCTAACAATGTAAGCAGCCACTAATTCATGCTTGTATGAGCCAACCTTGAACGATTTAAACTCACACCCTGCTCTCGGAAATCCATGTTTTCAGCCTACTCTTGGAAATCCGCATCTTCAGCCTACCCCTGGAAATTTACGTCCTCAACCTATTCTCGGAAATCCACATCCACATACTCAAGCAACTGTCGGAAATCAAGCAAATCATCGCCAAGTCCCCATTAATGTATGTGACCTCCTGCCATTTTGCAGTCTTATTCAATAAATCGCAGGTTGACCAACACCAAGGAGGAGGAAGGCTCAACGTAAGTGATCTTCTCAGCGGCGGGCTACAATCATTTACATTGAGAGATAATGCGAATTAGGTCGACCCTTTCCCCATAATGTAAGAGATCGTCTTCATATGTGTCCTGTGTATTGTATTGATATATCATACTAGCAGCGATTCCTTCGTATCCCTCGTCAAATCACACAGGGAATCTTTTGGACTGGGATCTTGACCTGGCCCGTTGTGATTGGCATCGTAATGAACGTAGTCGTAACTTCTCAGCCACGGCTTTCTCTGCTAGTTGCAGCAACTATATTCATGCTTGCTTACATGGATATTTTCCACGTTCGAATGGGAGAAATGGAAGGAGGAATGGAGGTACGCCATTTAGTGATTTAGGCGAGTTTAGATCTACTAACTGGTGGTTTCATCTTGCAGATACAATTCCCGAACATGTTTATCCAATTGACCATGTTCCTCGGAGTCTTGAGCGTTGGAAACATTGTATCCATAATACTCCTTGGAAGGCTCTGATGTACAAAGACTTACGATGCCGAAGAGTGTGATGCCGAAGAGTGTTGTACACGTCCGATATTTACCATACTTCTTCTCAGTTGCCTACACTCGCATTGTAGATGTTGAATTAAATGTTGTCCAAAGTAACCCCGAGCCCGTTAAATCATTCACCTCAAAACTCGAAAGTGATCTGAATTCTTCAACATACGCAACGCTCTATACGCCGACAAGCCTATGACTCGTATTGACTGCGTTTAACATTGTCGATTTACGTAATGTTTTCACTGGGTTGTAAAAGAATCCGTTCTGGTAACTTCGATAGGCGAACGCTTATTGTACTTCTATTGTACTTCTTGGACCTGGACCCTGCTTCATCTGCATATGCATTCGAATCCATTCGTAGGTCTCAAGCCCATATCTGACTGATATCACACTAAAACTTGTCTCTTCAGCCTTCGTTCAAGTCTTTGTCGAATCTAAAACTTTGCAAATGTGACTTATGTGCTGATCTGCAATCTGATGGACAGAAATTACGACCTTCAGGTCGACTGCTCCCTCGTTCATCTTTTTTTACGCACCAGAACAGTCAAAAAAAGAAGGACGCTCACATCAAAAATGTTCCCAATGATACTGGTAACTTTGCAGGTACTCTCGACCCCTCCTTTGCATTTACTTACTCAATTCAGATCAACGGCCTCTTATAGCCCTTTCTTCAGCTGGTCTTGCAGTCCCTGTCAAACCCTCCTTTACATCTACCTCCATTTTTACATCCACCTCTACTGAACCCAATGAAACGTCTCAATCTTTAAATCAACCTCTAGCTGGCGATACTGCTATGGAGTCTATGGATATAGACTCTGAAGATCCTGTGATAGAGAATTTGATGGAGGAGCTTCTAGCTGAGATTGACAACCGAGTATTGTCAATCCAGCTCACTCTCTCGCTGAAATTTCTTGTTCCTCCCTCCATGTCCCCATCCCTCACTGTTGGTGACTCTTCCACTTTCAGCTCCGGCAGGTTGGCCCTAGATCTTCGCGAACCTTGTAACCAGCGGTTCCTTAACACTGAAGCTAGATTGATTGAGATCATATCTCAGATGGGTGACAGAAACGCTGAACGGACCCAAGTGAAAGAAGCTGCGTTAACGGGACTTGAGACTATTCGTTCTGTCAAAGGCAAACTCTACAAGGATCAGTTATCTCTTCAGAGTAATCGCAATGTTGTGGATAATAGTATGTTTTCCTATCATATTCGCTGAAACCAGTCGACTAAAAGATAGACCTATCCAGGGAAATATTTTCGATCATTGAGTTCTTACGAACCGCCAAGTAGCATCCACGATGCTCGCTGCTTTGATAATGTTTGTTCGGTTTCAGCATAGTGTTCGGGATATGCAGGGTTTCATTGGCATTGTTACGATCCATTATTCGCACTACAGTCGTCGGCCCTTCTGCAGAACAGGTACCAGGAGGACATTCACACCATCATCAATTATTATGATCCAACCGCACTGTTTGACCTTTATCTCCTGTCCAAAATGCTTTTCGCTGTACAACATCGACAAAGATACCTTTACTCGTAACCAGCAATTGCACGCGAGTGGCCACGGTATGGAACAATGTTCGTCGAAAATTTCAACCTGACGGACCAGAATGTGGGGCTGATCTTTGGAAAGTGCGATGTGTCAAGGGAGGAGCATTCGTTGTTCCAGAGCGCACACAAGTGCTACAGGATCCAAAAGAATGGTTAGGCAGATTACTTGCAAGACCAGAGATCGAGGACGCTATGGTTGAATACCAGAAGCGTCGCCTAATTCCAGACAGGGAGGAGGATTTCACGGATTCCAAGACATTTGCTCAGTTCGGCAGATCAGGCACTGGTATTTCCCCCTTACGTGTCGTAGCCAGTCTAGGTTGTGATGCATTCAATCCATTCCAGTCAAAACGGCCCATGCCGTTGTCCAATCTACAGCTCTATACATGTACTTACTCGTCCTTCCTGAGCGCATGAGGTTCCAGAAGAAGAACATGCTGCTACTAGCGGTACTTCCTGGTGAACCCAAACAGCATCTAATCAACAACATCCTGAACCGGGTGGTGAATCTTCTTTTGCCACTAGAGGAAGGCCTACACTACCTCCAGACTGCCAAATATCCATTCGGGCGTAATGTATTGCTGGTTGTAGTCCCTATTGTCTGTGATTCACTGGGTGCACACCAACTCGTAGGATTCCTTCACCTACACACACATTGTTTTGCACCCGCTGTTTGCTTCCCAAAAGCAATATCAGTAACCTCGACAGAACTTCTTGGCCTAGGCGCGATCCCGAGCAGCATAGAATACGTGCAACTGAATGGCGGGATGCGGCTACTCAAAAGATACGTAATGATATTTACAAGAAATATGGAGTACGTTGGTCTGAGCTCCTATGTCTACCAGGCTTTGACCCTATTGCATTCACTGTCATTGACGACTTGCACATGTGCCTTTTGGGTCTTATTGAAACCCACATTCGCGATATCTGGGGCATAGATGAGGACACAGAGGGAGGGCTTGGTCAGACAAAAGCACAGAAAGATTATTAGAAGCCACTGAATTCTCTGTTACGCCAGGTGTGGAACATGATCCGCAATGTGGATAATGATTCAGACCTGGAAAGATTCTTGCTATCACAGCAGAAACCTCTACTCTGGTATCTATGTTTCTACCTGCAGCTCGGCACAGCAGGTACAAAGGCAAAGCATGTTGAAGCGCTTTTGAAATGGGTAAGTGGATCAAAAGCTGGTTTCCTATTTATTGAGGTCGATCACTCTATAGCGAACTTCCATATCCTCAGAAGATATTCCAGTAATACCTCCGCTGGAATTTATGCAGTCGAGGCAAAAAGATAGAGTATGCTGTTGCTTTTTACGGTTTGTCTTTGTATCTCCTAATTTAACTGTCAGGATCCGCAAATGGGCCCATCGGAAGTAGATCGTTCATTGTTGGATCATCCAAAGGACTTGATCTCATACACAGAGCTGCTAAGACAGGTAAAGGACCACACAACGGGGCTTCCACCATCCTTAAAACGACAAAGGAAAGATCGCTTGCAGGCTCTGTGCTATGATTTATCTATCCCGACTCATCCTACAGATCAAATTAAGCATCTTTTGGCTCACATTGATCTCTGGGTGAGTTCAGCCAATTTTTTTTTACAGATGGACACCCATTTATACTTTTTAGCATGCAAATCAAGGAGGTGCAGCCGAAAATGAAGAAACAGGAGATCTGTACGTATGGATAACGATTACCACTATCCCTGTAAGCGCGTCTGCACATGCCAGCAAATCATTCAACAAGGAAAACGAACTTGTCTCCAGCGCCCTAGATCATAGAATGCAACTCCTGTTCAAACACCTCCGGCTAATCAACTATGCTTGGCCTGTGCTCCTCGTATAACTCGGAGACTCTGCATACTGCTAACCGGAGTCAAACAGTGATTTCCGGATCGTACGCAGAGTATCCGCTCAACTTCTCCCGCAGCCACGTCGAATAGGCTTGCGCAGGCGACTGAATGTGATTTTTACGCATCTCATTGAGCTTACCCACCCATAGATAACCCCCATGTTGATACGCTAGCGCTACTCCGCTATCACGAATATACCGCCTAGTATAGACAGCCATGGGATGGACATACATTCATACTAACCGTTCAAGTCTGAACAAAGAGAAGGAACAGCATACGATGAACTCTTACGGAGAGCACAGCTCCTCTATATCTAAGTACGCCCATAAACAAAAAGTATGAGGCGACTCCTATCCCTCTTAAGCTCTCTGTTTCGATCTCACTCTATTCAGTGTTCATCCTACGACGGAAACAACAAAAAGGACCTTCTCGCCAAACTGACTCAAAACCAATGGGCTGTATGGACGCGAGCACTCTATCCATGTCGAAATCTTCCCAACGAACACTAGACACGAACTTACTCTTTCACTATATATCTTAGATTATATCAGATGAAAGAAGAAAGTGGCGGCGAGAGTGAGCAAAACTGCACCCAGATTAAACCATTGTCATCCTCATCATAACGACAGCATTCCACAGAAAAAATATTCTTGAAAATATCCATGAACACATGCCATTCGATGAAATTCCGCAAGATCTCGAACCCAGTTCAATCGAAGTTTCTCCCAGCTAGAGCAAGAACTACTTCTGCATAGAAGAAGCGCACCGTCTCAACCGACCTTTAATTACTCTCTCTTCCTTGGCTCTTCTCTATTGGTCTGGCAACTTCTAAGCGCACACCACTCACTGCCTATACCGCCCTACCTCCCCCCCCCAAAATTCACCTGCGACTCTCCACTGGTTTAAAGTCATCTGAGCAACAAAAGGATCAACTATGCAGTGCTCAAGCTTCATTGGTAAAGGATTGCGATCTCTCATCAGGAAACAAAGCGACCGATATCAATAAGAACACCATGTTACATGTACTGCTGTATTACCATCCGCGATGTAACTAACTCGTACAACACAAGTGCAGATCTCTTACGACTTATCTGCATATCCGGCATTGCCTAGAAAGTGATGTGCAAATAGGGCGCGACTCTCATTTTGTCTAGAGCACGTTGACACCCATGCAAGCAGCGAGCAAATGCCACTCAAATTCCCCCAGCCAGCATAGGACATACGGAAGACCATGCACCCGTATTACTTTGGACGTCTGAGCTCGAGAGCCGAAACGATGCCACCGGGATGGACAACTGAATGAAAAAATAGTTTCTGGCACGCAATTGCTCCTCCAACATTATCCGTACTTCTTTGTATTCGCTATTTAAGTAAGGTGAAGTCAAACTGGGAGAGCGCAAAAAAGATAGTACAGGATCGGCTTTTGCCGAACTGCATTCGTGGATCTATGTGCTAGCGCCACTCCCATCTCCCAACCTTCATTCTCGAGTAACCACCCCCGAATCAGGGAAAAATGACTTCTGGATTCTCAAAATCAGGGGCATACACAGAACTCGTTCCCGATGCAGCGCCTTCACCCCAATCACCCACTACAGTATCGCTGACCGCATCATGTTACGAATTCTCTCGAAGCAACCTGAGTACCCTCTTGACGAATAGCCTAGGTCGCCGGTAGCACTGATCTCTAATTTCATATTGCAAATCGAACATAGATCAATGTGCTCTCCAAGACCATCAATAGAAACCATGCGGCCACTACGGTTTAAGTTGGACACCACTATGAGAGAACAGATCATCATCTTGAGATTACACTACCCAAAACGCAGCTACCGTTACCTCGATGGAGACGACAATGTTGTAAAGACAGTAATTGCCTTCTAGCCTTAACTCCGAGATCCATTACTTGACTGAGCATTCCGATATAGACAAAACCAATCTCACAGGTGCATAACAGCGGCGTGATGTAAGTTGCTCTCAATTCACATTGTCGACCTTCTAAGCGTGTCTTTTGAAAGATTATCCCAATCTCATTTCTGTATCTTCTTGTGATATCTCCGGAGTGCCTTACACACGACGCTACCAGAAACTCATCTCATATAATTTTTACACAAACAGGAATAGTATCTTATCATCACTCCTGCCCAAACCTGCCAGTCTAGTTTCCAAGATGCCATCATCAGCATTCGTGCAGCATGTAACCCTTAAGCTCAGGCCTTCCAACACTAATACCGGAAGTCTCATCATGAGATGGCAGGTACATCACGCCATGACACCACGTGCCAAATCATCCAATGGACTGGAAAGTCTCACTGCAGAGAAGAGGAATCACATTGAGTTCGCGTCATCTGATAAACATGCGCTACACTAACGCTTTCCCGCCGTCATAATGCGTTCTTAACGGGAGCTTACCTTATATGCCAGCTACCGTCTGAGTCATTTTCTCCCCCGCTAGAACAAACTCGAAAAACAGCTATGTGTAGTTAAAGAAGAGCGCCGAATCAGCGGGAGGGCTCCCTTCAAGGCGGGGCAGATGCAAAAAGCAAGCAAATTCAACTCTTCCACCATGATAGAGGCATCTAACCTCTCGGTCCATCATCCAACGGAAATTCCACCACCTTCTTCCTAGACCGCGGCCACCTATAACATTGGCCCAATCACAAATTCTCTCTATAGCTCGGACAGCCAAGAAAGGCCGGCATCTCCACAAATACGAGAGGAAAGACACTATCTACAGACCAATGGCCCTTTCCTGCGTGAGTGATGTATAACCCAGCAGCAATGCGCTATGCCAACTATCCAGGAAAATTCGTTGCACATACTAATCACAACGTCGACTGCCAGCTTTACCACATAACTGGACGTTCCTCATTGAGATACATAAGGCTCAGAGGATTTAACGTAAGCGTATTTGGACAGCACTCGTTTATAGTCACGTAGTATCTTAGTCCCCTATTCTAAGTATTTAAGTGATGTAAACTCACTATTCGAGCTAACTTTCTACTATAATCACAAGTCTAGAGACTTTCCGACCTCACTATAGCATGTATTGAGCTGGAAAGACTAGGCTCGACCCACTATACCTTAATATCGTGCCTCTCCTGCACTCAACAATCCTAATAATACCTCTGTCTTAGCTTCTCTTGTCAAACCCCTTATCCTCGAATAAATTAACCTTCTATCGCAGATACTACTTACAATATCTTATCAAGACAACGACGTGCGTCTTAAGATTTTGGACTTTCCACTACAAACCATTTTTTACCATCCCCTCTCGCACACCGTAACGTGAAGTTCTCGAGAACAGGCATGCAACAATTATTATCCCTGTAAACCCGACATCCCCAAATTCCTTTCCCTTTCAGATCATCCCACCCCAAGATGCGATCGAGCGCGTACTTGAGGATTTGGCCTAGGTCCCTGGTTCTGATAGTAGTAGTAGTAGTAGTAGTAGTAGTAGTGGAAGTCATTGACATAAGGACTCAGTATATCTGGATAGCTCGCGAGGAATAACATAGCACTTACATGTTCCTGTTGGTTCAAGACGACGTGTTCGTTAGCTGCAGGAGATAATGTGCTTCTGCTGCCTCGGATTCCCAACGAGGCTTGGCTGCTTGTTTGAGAGTTGCACTTAGATTCCGTCTGCAAACGTTTGTCAGCAAAAATAAATAAATCGTGCAATTGCCCCCTTGTCTTACCGGCGTCGAAGGAGGATGATACGGAACACATTTAGGATATGCGGGTATCGATTCTGTTTTTCGAGAGACACCAACGCTAGCTTTCAATTTCTTCAAGAGGTTCAAGGAGCTCTTCCTCTTCATGCTGTTTGTACCAGTGGAGAAGCGCATATTGCTGTTCGCCGATATTCATGATTTTCGTAATGCGGAGTTTCTTGAGCACACGAGTGCATTTAACGTACGTAGGGCACTGACCGCATCGAAGAGCCGTAGCACGAACACTGTATTGGATCCGCGATGTCGAAGTTGAGACGAGAGAGTGAAAGGGTGTGACATAACGCTTGACTTGACATGGTATGCTGTAACGACTGCTTTGTGCTGACGTTTGTCGAAAACGTCAGCACAAAGCAGTCGTTACAGCATACCATGTCAAGTCAAGCGTTATGTCACACCCTTTCACTCTCTCGTCTCAACATCGACGTAGTCCTGGTAAGTCCAACTTATGTCGAGTCTCGTAGTTAGAAAACAATGCACATATTTCCGAATCTTTAAGACGGCTAAAGGCCGCGAAAAAACGACTGAGAGACGAGGTATTCTCCATGAATCGTAATGCCTCTTCACCGCTATCTTCTGAATCTTCCTCGCTGCTACCTTCCGAATCCTCGAATAACACTGTTGCTGCTGTTGGAGTTGGAGTTTCAGATGGCTCTGCCATTACAATATCTGTATCGTTCGAATGCTGTTTCTGTTTCTCTTCCTCTACCGCTTCAATAAATCGTGCATGCGCCATTGTTTTCTTGATGAATGAATCGAGCTCCCCCTATCGAGTGCATCATATCCCAGATTCAGTAACAATGAAGTGATATGTTCTGGCACTTCGAAAGAGGTACATTTTGGTAGATTTGAGAAATTCCAGCAGAAGCTTTAATGGGAAACCCTGTCTCTATTCTGAACGTACTGGACTCGAATGGGCCGCTCCCAATATGGTCAATATCATTGGAGAGACATGTGCTGGTTCCCTTGAGTTTCCTGGATGGAAGATCCCGCAGACTGGAGAGTTCCCTATAAGCTATTTCATCGAGTCAGTTTTATCTTGTAACTTGCTGTCGCAGTCGTAGTTGCTGATACGCTTTCGCTTACAGAGACGTAGACACCCCTGGTATGACAGCCACGGTCACCTGTGGCGAAGTGATTCTCAGTACTTTGAACAACGAAATTTTCCAGCCGTGAGTTGCATATATTTTTCCTACATTGGATTCATGCCGAGCCTGACTCTATTTCTTTGTTGCAGTAACCAAGTGTTTACTATCTCTTGTGTTTTTTGTGGGACGGATGCTTCTCCAGGGAATCTTCTGGCTGATGGGTGTGTTATTGGGCCGTACGATGTTTCGGATGTTTGCATGGACATTGGGCCCGACGCTGCAGACCCTTTGCGCGACTCGGACTGCAGCACTGTGGGAGCCAACGAGGTCTACACGATCAGGACCTAAGGACAATAGGTGGCAGCTCTACTCCTCGAACATACTACTTATCTTACGGTTTCACTGATGCTGATTTTGCTTCTAATTAATAGTTCTTTGAACACTAGGAGTTGACATAGCATAGATTTCAAATGATTTTTGATGATTTTCAGTTCTAAGTGAACTTGAGGAGCAAAACTTGTCAGCCCAACTCACTCTCCTGAATTGTATCAGAGGCACAGCCCCAAACCTTCATCAACAGGTTCCTCTTCCAACCTCATTGTCATCTCAACAACATATTGGTCTCTTACAATACTCAATCGAGAAGGCCCACATGAAGGAGTGGAAGAAGACGGAGAGGATATCATCGAGACCGGAGTCGCCTGCTCGAGGGTGATGGCAAAGAGGAAGAAGGTTGATTCGGGGAAGCAGAGTCGCTAATACTGTTCAGAACGTCGCAAATAGCCGTCTCAGTGCATCACTGGATAATCGAAATTCTTGAAACAGGCTCCAATCGCTAGCAAATTCACAGACATAGCGGAGGATTTCATTCGGATAAGTGAGCATTGCAATCAAGTTTTGATTTGGGAGGTTTCAATATTATTACTTCTGCTGCTGCCAGACGTATAAGGCGCTAGATCGTAATCGTTGTCGTTATCTCTGTTGCATAGATAGAGAAGATCTTTAATATCCTTCCGCTTGAACGTGGACTAAAGCGTAGCCTCGAGCATAGTTCCGGCGAGTCATGTCTATGCGGGATTCATGACTGCTGTCCTGCTTTGAGAGTATCATTTCTTGTTGCATCTTCGTCGTTTAGAAGGGAAAATGTCATCCTGCGATCTCAAAAAGTTAGTAAAGAACTCGAAGCGGACTGTGCATTTAGACCTTTTTCTGGACGGTATGAGTACATTCGATGGATTCCTGCATACGGATGTTAGTAATCATTTGGATTGGCATGGTCCCCAATAACATGCCTTCAAACAATTGGAACACTTTCCAGGTCTGGTCGCGCTATCACCTGGTCTAATAAGTATGTGCTGTAAGAGAGGATTCGACAGACTTACAGCGCACTTGCGACCATTAGAGCCATCAGTCAGTCAGTCAAGTCCCAGTTTCGACGCGATCTATGATTTACCTTTTTCTTCCTACAAAATTAATAGTTGTGAGACAGCGAGCCGAAGCATTAACTAGCACTACAAACAAGAAACTCGCCTGCAAAATTCGCATGAATTAGCCAAACGCCGTATCTTATTGAACATATCGTAGTCCAAGGAGAAGAAGTAATTCGCCAATTTTTGGCTGGCACTTTTTGTTCGAGTTTCCACCATCGACTTACGCGTCCCCCGGCACTTCATCAACCTACGCGTTCCCCGACACTTTTGCTTTTGCCATCGACTTACGCATTCCCCAGCACTTTTGTCACAAGCCAATGAATTCACTTGACAGCACGAATACTTTATCGAGGTCTGATTTCGACAAATGTCTCCCGAAGAACAAGAGTTGATTTTTTCCTTTGCTCAAGTCGCATTCTTTAACACTGTCAATTTAATAGTGACCATAACCGGTTACGGTATGTAAAAAGTGTCTGAACTTTGACAAACCTCAATTTAACCCATTTCTTCTACTAGGAGCGTTTGCTTTAGGAACAGGCATTACAATCCATTCGCTAGCGTGCGCATAACCACAACTTTTAAACGTTTTTTATACGTCTTCAATGTTGATCTGATAGATCGAAATCTTTTGGACAATCACAAACCCTCCTACTTATCTGCTTGACTACAATTTTTGTCTGCTTCACTTGGGATGCCTTCTACTCTGGCGGTTTCAATCTAATGGATGTCAAATATACATTTATGAGGACGCTAGAAGGAGGAATTGCTGCTCAAGGCGAGGCATCAGACCAAAAAACCTCGACATGGCAGTATATGCCAGGATGGGCAGCAACGATTAATGTGAGCTTAATGCAATGTTCCGAATAATGTGTATTAATCTTCTTTCCGTCTAGCTGATTCTCAGTGATTGCATTGTGGTTTGGAGAGCATGGATTTTGTTCCAGAATGACAAGCTTTGTAAATCTGTTCTGACTGTCCTCATGTTTGCCAACATAGGTGTGTAACTAGCATTGACACATTGATACCAACTGCTCTAAAAATGCACTAGGAATCAATATCGCAGACTGCATCTGGGATAATGTCGAGATTACGATAGAAGTTTCCAGTTCCACTATTCTGGATTGGCTTTCAGCTTTGATTTCCTTAGTGGTAAATATCGTTGCGACTCTGTTGATTGTGTATAAAGCATGGTAGGTTGGCTCCAAAATTTTCCTTGGATTTATAGTAGCTCATCTTCTGCGATTGTTTTTAGGAGTCACCACCGCATCATGTTAGATGCCTTGCCAATCCATGGCGGAAGAACCCGTGTCAAGAATATACTGCTGCTTTTGGTTGAGTCTGGGGCTGTATACTGCGGAATACAGTCAGTCTATGTTGTCTTTATCTTACTGGATACATACACGGCGGTGGACCTTGGATTCTCGCAGGCAATGAACGTTATAACTGCCATGTTGATTGTCGCTTCTGTGAGTACTTGTCAAAGTTTCATCAGCAAAACCTGGGTGATCCCACAGCAAGGTCCCCCTCTGCATAGAACTGGACAGCTCTGTGGCTTCTGTGGATTGTATTGGGGCTTCTGTACGGTGCTGTACAGGAATACACAGGAATCCACAGTTTACCCAGGTTTTGCTGATGTTCAATGTTCTGCGGTGACTGATGACATTATCTGATACATAGGCGTGTTATCCCATTGCAGTGATCATCCCAGTTCAGACAGGAAGCTCACCTATCGTCGAAACTTATTACCATCAAGCCAAGCCTAGTAGTTGTACTTACCAGCTTAGCACAATTTTGCGTTCGAGTAGTGGAGAGTCACTGTTTGTATGATCGGATTGGCCTCCTAAGATACTTACACAGCTATACACTGACAGTGAAAATCATGTCGCACTTCCGAAAATGTAAATGAGTCAAGTGGCACGATCTGTTAAAAACCACTTGGATATACTTACTCGACATAAATTTAACCCCCAACGATATGCCATCCCTAGCTCACCTTCCTCTTCCCAATGAATCCGACGAAAACTTTGTTCATATTATCTCAGGCCTCCTCACCGATGCTGAATGTGATCGAAACATCAAAATTCACTCTGCAGAGATGGTCCCACACAATTTGACTCTGACCAAGAGGTTACGATGTGTATTTGAAGATGAAGACCTCTCCAGTAGGATCTGGGAGCGCCTTGAACCGTTCTATGGTAGCTTTAGTATTATCAACAAAGACGGGTGCAAGTGGCTTGCCTCTGGTTGTAATTTCAGACTTAGATTTTGTTGATACGATGCAGGTGGGCTTGTAGACTTATGTACTCAAAGGAATGCACACTTACTGATGATCCAAAGATTGTGGATTTGAACCCCACATTGACGGCCGTCGTCTCGCATCGGTGGATTCCCAAAGTTTCATGACGGTGAACATTTACCTTAACACTGTTCTTCCGGAAGACGGAGGAGCAACGAGAGTCTTATCCCCCACCATGTCAGATGGCGGAACTTATCCAGTTCTAGCCAAAGTTCACCCTATCAAGGGTTCCGCCGCTGTATTCCGGGACTCTCTATTTCACGACGGAGAAAATTTACTGCGAGGAGAAAAGTACCTACTCCGGACGGACATTATGTTTTCTCGGGAAAAGCCCTTTGACCTTGATGTTGCTTGTATGAGACTCGATAATGAAGCGAAAGGGATGGCAGCCTTGGAAATTGCTGTAGGCCTGGAAGACGGAAACAACCCCATTGAAGCCATGCAGTGGTATAGGAAAGCGTTCAAGCTTTGCCCTGAATTGGAATCTGCTGGGGCTGATTGGAGGCGATATTCCAATAAGTAGATAGTAATGTTCAATTCGTATGCATCTAATCTGAATATTCGGATTGCTCTACGCTTTATATTATTCCAAAAACCTTTCAGGATTCTATATTTGAGGGAGGAGCGTCGAATTCATCATTTCTCAGTTTTATTTGCGACTGGCCTTAGGGAGCAGGAAACACTCGAATTAGAGCAAAGGGAAAGAACAAGCGCTAACGTTTTTGGAGCGGGCGCCTACCATTCTTGCCTCTTCATTCAATTCTCCTGCAGCGTCTTTGAAGATTGAGACGAGACTATCAGTACCCATAACCAGCTACATTGGCATTCTGCCATTCCTCATCTGTCCAGCTTGGCCGTATTTCAGAATAACGGAATTCAATGTCTTGGAGGACAGCGCTCCGTCGCGGGGCTATCGAAGACTTTGTCATAGGATCTTAAAAATGATGCATGTTCTGCTCTTTTCTGTGCTCATTCTTTCCATCAATGCAATAAATCCACCAGCTGTAAGCTAATTAGTGTTTGCTACCGGGCTAGCTTCTTATTATGGCTTCATAGGCTCATCAAAAAGTCCACGAACATCCGCTCTCCTCGCAGGACACGAGTTCTTGATCAACTTGATCGACTCTTCAGGCCACGTCGACTTCTCATCTAAAGTCATTGCTGCTCTCCGTGTCACCGACGGTGCTCTCGTCGTTGTCGGTTGCGTCGAAGGTGTTTGTTTACAGACGGAGTCTGTCCTGCGTCAGGCTTTGACCGAGCTTATCAAGCCCGTGGTAATCATCAACAAGATCGATCGTGCTTTGTTCGAACTCCAGGTCAACCAACGAGTCCCAGCGCACCATCGATAGCGTCAATGTCACCATCTCGACGTATCATGACGCTGCTCCCAGTGATGTTCAAGTCTCTCCTGACCGAGGTACTGTGCGCGCACTGATGGAAAGCCACTTGAGCCCGTGTTCAATGCGTTCGTGCTTGATCTGATCTTCAAGATCTTTGACGCTGTCCTAAACTCCAAAAAGGACATCTTAGGTCCCATGCTTGATGAGCTCAATGTCAAGCTCGCTCAGAACAAGCGCGATCTTGAGGGAAAAGACCTTCTCAAGGTGGACATGCGTAATCCTACTCGCCGGCGACTCCATGTTGGGAATGATCGTCATTAACCTTCCTTCTCCGGCCACTTCCCAGCGATATCGCGTCGAGACCCTTTACGAAGGTCCTATGGACGACGAATCCGCTATTGGGATCCGGGATTGCGACCCCAAAGGACCTCTTGTGGTGTACAGTACGTCGAAAATGGTGTCTACGGTCGATAAGAGTTGTTTCTACGCATTCGGTTGCATGTTTTCTAGGACCGTTTGCTCTGGTCAGAAAATCCCTATACAGGGCCTGAAGTATCTTCCAGACAGTGGAAAAAAGGACAACCTCGTTATCACGACGATCCAGAGAACGGTTCTTATGATGGCTCGGTCCATTGAGCCCATTGAAGACTGTCCCGCAGGTAATATTGTTGCTCTCGCTGGTATCCACCAGTTCTTGTTGAAGAGCAGTACCCTGACTACCTCGGAGACTGCGTACAATATGAAGGTCATGTGATTCTCCATTTCTCCTGTCGTACAGGTTGCTGTTGGAGACAAGAACACCATTGAACTCCCCAAGCTCATCAAAGGTCTCAAGCGTCTCGCAAAGCGATCCCTGTGTCCAGGTATTGATTTCAGAAACAGGAGAGCATATCGTGGCTGGCACTGGTGAACTTGAAGGTACAGTCTTTCAATAGTCTCCTTTTACACCGATCCTGATTCTTCTTGGGCGCAAAGGATCTTCAAGATGACCACGCTGGTGCTCCTCTCAAGATTTCCGACCCCGTTGTTCCTTATCGCGAAACTGTCAAGGCCGAATCCTCTATCGTCGCGCTTTCGAAATCTCAGAACAAACACCGATGCTTATCGACGAAGAGCTTTCCAAGGCAATCGAGGATGGCAAGATTAACTCGCGCGATGATCTCAAAGCCCGTGTCCGTGTCCTTGCTGATCAGTTTGGCTGGGACATCACGGATGCTCGAAAGATTTGGTGTTTCGGCCCCGACACCACTGGTTCAAATATGTTGGATGTCCCCATAGGAATGCAGTACTTGACTCAAATCAAGGATTCGAATTCGTGTGTCGCGGCTTTCCAGTGCATGACTAATGAGGGTGTTCGTGCTGAGGAGAATATGCGCGGTGTGCGATTCAACCTGGTTGATTTTACCATGAGTCTACGTTTATGTTGTCTGTTTGGCTTTCACACTCATGAATGTCTTTTTCACTAGCTCCATGCCGTGAGGGAGAGCGCTCATGCCCACCTGCAGACTTGTCTGCTACGCCGCATGACTGCTCGTCACGCCTGCTCTTCAAGAACCCGTCTACCTCGGTAAGCAGTCAGCATCGACGTGGATTCTTACCCTCTCCCTGACCCTGCTCCTCCTCTAGTCGATATCCAATGCCCCGAAAACGCCATCGGTGGCGTATACAGCTGCTTGAACAAGCGTCGTGGACAGGTCTTCAGCAAAGAGCAGAAACCCGGAACTCCCAGGTTCACAATAAAAGCTTAACTCCCTGTCGCCGAATCCTTTGGTCAACGGAGACCTCCGATCACATTCCGCGGGCCGGGCATTCCCCCAGTGTATGTTGGACCACTGGGAGCTCATGGCTAGATGTAAGTATTTTCATCTTCAGCCTTTCTTCTAGATGGTTGACGAGCACTTTTCAGCACCGCTTGAGAAGCGAAGCAAGATCGAGGAAATTGTTACGAAGATTCGTACACGCAAGGGTCTTAAGGTATGTCTTGATTGATAGTTATTGCCGCCTGTATTTAACATCGCATGTTTGTAGCCTGAAATCCCTCCCCTTGACACATACTACAGCAAGCTATGAATCCGTGGTCTCTTTCGTTATTGTTGTAACATATAATCTTTAGGCTACTGTCCTGTACAATCAAGTAGTAATTACATTGTGTCTTTGCGGTTCATATATATCTGTATACCCTTCTCCACTGCCCAATTTTTGCATTGTCATTATATAAAGCCTCAGAAGTGAACAGCTTTAGGTTGAAGATTATGTACTTGTAACTAAGACTTATCTGAGATCTCTGGTTGAGGCTACTTTCTTGAAAGTGTGACGATGTCCATACCTTTATATTTTTGTTCACATCCACTGTCATCGTTGGCGCACCTGGTGTACCTGCGTGACGCGTGACCTGTATAAGAAGTGTAGTGATGAGATGAATGGGCCGTGGATATAGGACAGAAGACAGTCCGTGTTCTGCATATTGCTCTCGACAGTGGACAGACAGAAATCAAGAAAAAAGATAAAAATATTGGTGAGGAGTATACTTGAAGGCGGTCCGAGAGTGGATGGACGTTCACCGTGTGATCACAAACACAAGGGCTATGGATAAAAAATGCACGCTGACTTCAGATTGCTTGATGCGATTCGAGTTGGACATGGGACTACAGTCATTGAGATTCTTTATTCTGTCAATACCTAGCATTATATTTATTTTCTAGAGACAGTTGCTGTGATCAAACCACTGGATGGTGTGGCGATAGTTAGTGATATTTACAATACTATCCAGATAACCTCGTACCTCGGTGCAGCAACTGGCTGGAAAACTTCTGCCTTTGCTCTAGAGATCAAGATGAGTATCTTGAAGGCAAATCGAAAAGAAAAGAAAAGCTCGCACGGGGTAAGATTATCTATTCCGATGTAGTTCAAATCCACGGGAATGTAGTGCTTGTTGGCTGGGCATAGCTGACACTCTGGACACCGGCGTTCTCTGCGATCCGCTGGCCCATCTTGTACAAAGTCACCTGTTTAGAGTGAAATCAACGATGGACATCCGGCAACATAGCCATGGTGCTTCGCATTGACAGAAAAGTCTGAGGCTGTCAAAGTGTCTAGAGGCTTTCCGGGAAAAATCTTCTCAATCATTGCCTGAGTCCACTGCTCATCCTCTTTACTAGTAGTGGCATGCCAGCGATAGAAACAATTAAACTGTAGAATTATCAATAAATTGGGAATCGAATAGGATACTGCCACCTCGGTTTTTGTCGAAGACTTTTTGACCATGGGAGGCTGGCAATAACTGCGTCCTCGAGCGCTCTGCCCAGTGCCTCTATACGCGCCGGGAGCCTATGGGTAATAATATTACCCATTCCATTCATCTCTCTCAGCATCCGACATCTCATCGAGCACTTCAATAAATCCTTCAAGATCATCTTTTTCCTGTTCACTGTTCTCTTCAAGGTCTCGTAGCTCGGTATGGAGCTCCTCTATACCAGTCTCATCAAGTCCAACAAGTTCAGTGGGATTGATATCAGCAGCTGGTTCTGACGAGCTGGCCTTCAGCTTTTTGGGCTCGAATGGACAAAGAACCCCCTTTGCTGTCAGATTTACGGTATGCGCAAAGCAACGTACGTGAGCGTTAGCCCCAGCGAATGAAGGAATGAATTTTGGCAGCTCATCAAATATTGCTGTATTTGCGGAAGCGTTGTCGCAGGTGATGGAGATAATCTTATGGTATGTTAGCATCTGAACTCCTTGTAGCTATTACAACTAACCTTGTCCTCGATGCCGTATTCTTTTAGGACCTTTGCTAGTGCTTCAGCCATGTTAACGCCTGAATGGGAACAAGGAAGCTCAATAAAATCCAGTAAGTGCGTAACAAGCTCCTCCTTGCCGTCTTTTCCCTTCCTAGTCCGTGAAATGGTGATACTCATCCAAGCACGATGATTGGGTGACGTCCAGCAATCAATTGCAATTGCGAGCTCACTGTCATGGGCCTAAAAGCATGTGAGTAGTCTTAAGCTTGTAATAAGTCAAAACAAAACCAACCTGTAGCTCAAGCGCTAGCTTTTCCTTTGTTCGAGTATATAAATGTTTTACGTCCCGAGAAATAGTTTCTTTACTTGGAACATAACGATCAGGTTGCCCTTCTCGCTGAAGCCAACGATAACATTGATCTTGAACAATCCGAAATGGACATGCTGACTCCGAAACCCAGTGGGCAGTCACAACGCTGAGATAGGAGTGAGTAAGGGTACTACAAAAAATTGAAACTCACTGACCGAATACTTTTTTTTGAAGGAGGTTGCGTCGAAAATGATTCAGCCCATCCCTTTACTGTGCGAAGAGCTGCAGTGAGTTTACTCTGACTCTTTTTACCGAACTTCTTCAGTGCGTCTCTTGCTTTTTCCAGACTCTTTGACTCTTGAACTGCTTTAACAGCTTCATCCCCCCAACAACTTTTGGAATGCCGAATAAGTGCGCCTTGGACAATTGTGAGTCATGTTTATTATTTAGATGAGAAATGCTGACCTGTGGAAGATTTATCAGATGTTTTCAGGCCTTGCTTGACTAGCGATCGGCACATGGTGCAGCTGAATACAATGTATTCAGCTGTCCCATCGTTGGCAAACTCGATGTCGGGCTCGGGATTGAAGAAAGCATAAACAGGTGCTTTCCTTTTCCGGACTTGAGCTCCTGTATTTGACTTGTTAATAATGAGAATGCTCAGAGTAAGTCAAGCACTAACTGTACTTCTGAACAATCGCTTCTTGTGAGGCTTTATCGTCATTTTCATCATCGGACAGATCAATAATTGAGCCGTTGGCCTCAGAGGAAGCTCGTGTTGGTGCTTGGGAAGAGGTATGAACTGAAGATGCATCCGCGGCATCCCCATCTTCGTCATCGGGATCTGGAATTGAAGTTAGTAAATAGTTTATCATTATTAAGCTTGACTAACCACTATCAATGCGTCTTCGAAGTGTTTTCTTGATGGTTTTTGTGATCTTTTGAAGTGGGTTGGACTTTGGTGATCCACGGCGCTTCATGAGGTGAACGTTCGAGTGAAAAAAAAACACAATTTTGTTTGATGCGTACATAATGCGTAGTAGCTGTACAGTACTTTGTAATACGGAAGCAAATTCTTTGTAGCGAGCGGGCGAGGGAGGGCTGCATAGGCGCTCAGGTTGTCGGGCGGGACTCGGGTTTGGATATTCTTACCCGTCCCGACCCTAATTAGGTGCCCGACCCGAGACCCGACTCAACCCGGCTGACCCGAGCCATACACTAATGGGTATTAAATATAATGAGAAGATATGCGTTGGAACGATGCGTTATGCGTTGGAACGAAGAGTGAAATTAGAAATTAGAAACGGAAATGAAAAATGGAAACGAAATCAGAAAAGAAAGCCGAAATGAAAACGGAACGCCAAGTCCGAACCGGGATTATTTTTGTCCAGTGGGGACCTTCATACCACGATGCATTTCGTGCATCATTACTTCAAATTACATTCCGAACGATGATCGTCTTTTTCCAGGATGACTCGAAACTCAAATTGCTGACTTTTCTTTTCGATTTCTAGTTTAAGGACCTTTGGTCCGAGTTTTGGCTAACCTATACTTAAAACTCAATATTGAGCAAAGTACTTAATTCCATCATGTCAAAGCGTTGAATCGTAATGATGTAATACATTTGATTTTCTGAAGATGTTCTCGCACTAATGAATAGAAAGTATGAACCGTTGTGTGTTCAGGAATTGATTGATGTGTGTGCCACTGAACAGCCTCGCTCTTCCGCCACTTTCTTCATCTTGTCTCATGGACGGGTAAGTTGTTCTAGCTCTCGATTGTTCAGCTTTCTAAATGACGATTATTTTCAGGTTATTGAGTGATATTCAAGATCTGGATCCGTTTTACCGGTATTGTTTCGACTTTCTCTTCGAATGGCGCCGTTGGTGAGTAGCAGTCTGTTTATTTCTCCGCCTACATAGACATAACCGGCACGGGCAGCAATGGAATGGAGGTCGAACCACCCAGTTTTGAAGCATGGCATAGTCAAACAAGTGAAAAAAGGGCTTATGCATTGCAAAGTGCTGCTATTGGAGATGGAGAGACTTCTTATACCGAGGGTGATGACCTAGAATCGGAACCTCCTTTGCCACATCCCATGCCATTTGAACCTTCTAGCAGTACCCGTCGCTCGTCACCTCAGCCACAAGATTATCCACCACCTCCACCTCTGCCACATCCGCCACATCCTTCTGCACCCATCCAGACTGCCCCGGTTGCCCCTCCTCTGCCAAGCACTACGACAGGTCAGATACATCCCGTTATCATCGACAATATTCCGCCGTCCCCTCGCCATCCTCCAATAAACATCCCACCCGATGGCATGATTCCAGCTGACGGACTGTTTGTTGGGTTCACAATTCCCCCTACCCACAAACTGTCACCTATGCCTCCAATCATGGGACTACCTCCTCCTTCCCGACCGATCCCTGAAGAGGAACCTCGGATTTTTCCTCCTTCAGTACCCCAATGCGCTTCGATGTACGCCTCATACTCGGATTACCATCCAGGGCACACCTACCGTGGCCAGTCCTCACCTGAATCAAACTCTACTGCTGTATCACAATTCGACATGCTGGCAGAGCCGCATAGCATGATGGCGAATATCAGCCCGATGAGTGTGATTCCGGAAGCCATGAGTGGGTTCACTAGTCCTAACCCTCCATGGATGCACGGAGGGGAACTCCATAGAAGTAGTTCCATGGTGGGTTTTATAATTTTGTTTCCAGTGAAATGTTCTAATGTACATGTTAGCGCACAACTTCGACCCATCGGTCTCCATCTCCCGATGACTATTCACATACCTCGCGGTCTCAACAAGGTCATCTCCCCGATGTAAACTACCGCACAACATCGGCCCGGAGGGGTTATTTAATTGGGGGTTTGCATTTAGAGACTCAACGGAGCGATCAAGCGACGATACGACGTGACGGGGAAGCCATAGGCTTGTGAGTACTTGAAAGTGTTCTGTGTGACGAGTTGTCTGATACATGCTAGTTACTTTAGGCAATCACAGTCCTTCCATCTTGCCATACCGTCAATTTCGGGACATCCTACAGGTTCCCCCGCTGCTTCAACTCCGAGCTTTCCATCCCGTGCAGCTAAACATTCAGGTGGATCCTATCGGCCTTATCCCCAATCACCTTCCCTGAGCCCATCGTTGAGTAAGAGCTCAAAGAGTTTTCTTTGTCACATTTGCTTCACGGAGTTAGGAACCAAACAAACTTTGCAAGGTAGTGTTGGACAGTTGCTGTCTTTTCCAATTGATCCTATTGACAATTACGGTGAAATAGGCCACATTCGCGCTCACGATAAAACGCAACGGTTCACCTGTCCGCGTGGTTGTGGGACGACATTCTCACTTGTGCAAGCTCGTCAGCGCCACCTTAGAGAACAGAGATGTCCCGGGGCACGCACATCATTGACTTGAAATGGGCGAACTCAAAAGGTGTTATATAAGGATCTTTATATGCAAAAATATCAATATCAAATTCATCTCTCCTGGATTTCTTTTGATAATCATAACATCCTTTTTGCGGTGTCACTTTCCGCCTGCAATATATAGATAGTAACAAAATTTGTGACATCGTGGATATCGTGTAAATATCATTCTCGATATCCAGAAATCGTGGATCCGCGACATCTCGACGTCCACGATATCATTACAAATATTCTCTCCAAGTTTTTTCAAAAAATACTCACAATTTCTTCAAATTTTTATGGGTAGGGAAATTATAAGGAAATTGAGAGAAAATTTTAAATTTTGTTCATGTAACTTTTATGACCTTATTTTGAGACTGTTCCGAAAAACATTAACATAACCTGGGCGCGTAAAGCAGAAGAAAATTGTTACTTTTATTACCCTAACCATAGCCAGGTTAATTAAGGAATACTTTCAATAAATGGCTGGATGAAAAGTGATAAATTTCTTAAATTTCTTTCCCCTTTCGGCGGCGCTCATACGCAAATAAAATTGTGCAGATTTTAACAATAACCTTCGTATTTCTTCACCTTATTCAGGCGCTGAACACGTGGCGGAAATAGTCTATATCCTCGTCATATTTTCAGTATATTTTCGGTCCGTTTATGCTCTCATCCCTGCAGTGTGCTAGACGTGCACCGTGTAAGTTCCTGTCACAATTGATTGTGGATTTCAGGCTAATTTTTGCGCTTGATTTCCCTTCTGCTATGATCGGTTATGATCCACTGTACCATACGAGTATATCCTAACCTGAGGTGGCCACCAACGTTAGCTCCAACCCTCAATGCCAAGAAATTCACATTTGAATGGGCTTACCGCTGAGTCCCGTTATTCTGGCTGTTAGTATGTGGCGGCGGCGCCTACCGGCCGTGTCTCTTTCTTTCTTGCTCCTTTTGACCTTCTTAGGCTTGTCATTGTTTATTGGTAAGTGGTCATGCCTGCGGTGGTATAAAAGGTGCGCTCTGACCCTGTTGACTTCGTGTTTCCTTCTTTCTTCCCACTTTCATTGTTCTTTTTTCCCGTTCTTTTTTCTCATATTTTCCCTGTCTCTCTCTCATCCAAAATCATAATGGCTCGTTCCGGTATGTTCGTTGCTTCTTTTCACTATGTGGTACTGACTTTATCTTTGTTTATAATTCAGGTCTGACTCGAAGCATCACTGTTGCTAGTCAGCCACAAACTCGTGCAGCAAAGGCAGCAGCCTCTTCGAAAGGCCCAATCACTAGGGCCAAGCCTCCCTCACTGCTGAAAACAAAAGCTCTGTCCACGAAACGCAAGAACACTGAGCAACGTTCTTCAAGCCCCATACATCTCTCAGCTGCGGATGAAAGGGCTTTGGCCATCCTAAAAAAAAGGAAGTCTGACGCTGCCCGAAAAGCTGAACAAGCTCGCCAGCTAGGTTCTTTTTTTTGCATTGATTTTCTTTTTGTTTCTTGTTGATGAGTCCATATATAGTAATACATGAAGCAGCCGCTGCTATGGCTGATGCTGACAGCGAAGAAGATGAGGAGGAAAGCCAGGGTGAAGAAGACCAGCCACAGGTTGATCAATGCTCCACCGATGAGGAAGATGAAGTTATCTTCGGAGGTACTCCAGTCCCACTCACATCCCCTCGTCAACAACAAGATGACAAGGAGTCGGATGAGGATGCAGCATTTTTTGCCGATACTTTTGGGAGTGAGTGCCTTCTCTCGTTCATTTTAAAAGCAGCTTTACTCATGTTTCCCTGCTTGTAGCTGGTAACTTGCACGGTGAGTGTATTTTCAGAATGGTCACCCTATACTAACATTTCTTTCTTTCTTCTTAGGCCATGATAGTGATAAAGAACATCAGATGCTAGCCAGAAATCTCTTTGAAAAAGGGGATAGGGGATACCACCAACTCAATGAATATTGATGAACCCAACAATAATGTACGTTTTTTCTTTTCTAGTTTGCTTTTTCATGATCAACTGGCATGTCCTTTTTAGATCCGTGTTTCTTCTTCACCTGTCCCTTCTACTCCCAGCAAGAAGATGACTGCTTTGCAACGTCTCCGCCAGCGCCTTGCACTCAATATATCCCCCTCCCGCAGCAAGTCTAGTGGGGTCGGATCTCCTGCAGCAACGCGCCGTCGTCGTAGCTCAAAGATCACCAATGATCATTTTACACCCAGGACTCTTAGCCTTGCTCTTGCTGGCAAGAAGAGTGCTCGTTGTGAGACAACAATGGTGGATGCTTTTCCTGGGGACAAGCATAAGTTCTTCCTCGGTATCCTTCACAAACTAGCTACCACTGAAAAGGATGGACCCCTTTACCAGGCTTATGGATGTGTGCTAGCCAACATGGATCTCCAGAAAGATCTGGTTTTATTTGTGAGTTTTTTATGTCCGTTTCATTATTATTATGATTTTTGCTCATTGTTTCTTTGTAGTTGGGATATGCTCGAGGCGGGATATTTACTGGCTTCATTAGCCGTGCATGTCAATGGGTTCCAAGTTGTTTTGGATTACCTGGAACAATGGCCGCTGTAGAGGTGAGAGATCTTGTCCAATGGATTGCCCATGATGGGAGATTCAAGTACGGAGAGATTGATCCTGTGGTATGTGTTTCTTCTATTGCTTGTTTTACCTTCTAACATTGCCTATAAGAACCGCACATACAACACAAAGCTTCCCTTTGGGTCTGAGGGGATTGCTCACATTCTTCGACTGGAAGTGTTTGCATCAAAAGGAGGTGCTAACATTGATGTTTTCCGTGAGGTTGTTGCAGCAGGTAGGATCAGGGGTCCAACAATTGCCCTCATGCTCACCTGTGTAAGTATTTTATTTCATGCCGATTCCATCTGTTCATCCCTTTCTTAGATTGAGCATGCACTCAATGAGTACTCTGATGGTGTTCACCGCCATGCAGAGTTCTCTGATGCAGCCAGATCTCGGTGAGTCATTTCTTCCTCCACTATTGTTATTACTTACATGAGTATTATTACAGGTATTTGTTTCACCTATCCTCATATAACAAGATTGCTGTTGCTGCTCCCACATGGGCCGAAAACTTTGAGATTAGTCTTTACAAGCTGATCATGTATGTTTCCCACCTTTGTGTCTCATTCATACTCTTATGATGTTTCTCTCAGTACCCAGTCTAATAAGGCTTTCTTGCTTGATGTTCAAGCTGATGACTTGAATGAGGTTGATGTTGCTGGGTTAGAGGCAGATGCGGTTGCAGAAAAGGACCTGGTCTCAGTGGGATCTTTTGCTGTTGGTGAATCCTCTGCTGCTTCTATCACTGCTACTGCTCCTGGGCCTCCCATTGCTGCTACTGCTAGTCCCACCACTATTACCACTGTCCCTGCCCCCACTGCTTCTCTGGCTTCTGCCACTCATGCTGCTACATAATTTTCTTTTTGTTACTTTATTTATTTATTTATTTCTTTGGTCAATCCTTTTATACTCTCATTGTCACCTTGCATATTGAACCACTATAATTGTTCTATATGCTTTCATATATTACTTATCTAGGTAGTAGTTAAGTCCTTCAGTAATACCAATTTCTTTGCCCTCATCTGGGATATTCAACTAGCGGTGTTTCCTAAGATTGGCTTCACTGGACTGTGGCTAGTTTCAAGCTGATTTTAAGTACTCTTAAGGTTGACTTAAACCTGGCTTTGGGCAACTGCAGTGTACTTTAAGTTCTCGGAAGTGTGCTTAAAGTTGACTTATGCCACTTTATAGTTTCCTCCTCAAAGTACACTTTAGGTTAACTTGAAGTACTCTTGATATAAAGTTACCTCAAAGTACACTTGAAGTTAACTTTGTTAGAGAATGAGCAAGCATGGTTGGTACAACTCCGTAGGAGGTTAACAGCAAGGGAATCGATGGGGGAAAAGGAAGCAAGATTGATTAACAGGTTGTACATATGTGTTTATATAGATAAGTAAATAGGGGGTATACATGGTGTGCGGAGCGGCCGGACAACCACTGGCCGAGTATTTCCAACACTCCCACTTGTACGGTCGCGTAGCAAACATAAATGAAAGGTAAAGTAAGCAATAAAATGAAATAAACAAATAAGAAGCATACAGCTATGCTCCCACTGAATCCTAGAATGGTAGTAACTTCTCCGAACTACCTAGTTCATCATCATAGACATCGATGGGAGTTGAAACTGTACCGGCCATGACCTTCTGATTCTCTGGGCACATGTGCTGGTAGTGACCGCGCTTCTGACACTTGTAGCAAGTAACCTCCGAAATTGGGCGACGGACGTAAGGGCGGGCAGCTAAAGCGGCAACTCCAGACTTTGAACTCTCTTCATCGGAGTCAGCATTAACAGCAACAAAGTTTTGGAGGCGGGCAGTAACATAGGTGATGTCTCCAGACTGTGGGTCTCCATCAAGTGAGGTAGCGACTGGTTTGTATGAGGCGGGGAGCGACGAAAGGATGCACGCGATAATCAGGTTGGATGAGATACTCTCTCCAAGACTTTCGAGGAGGTCTCCATATTGGCGAATGGTTTTGATATGAGTCTCAATTGAAATGTTGTCCTTCTTCCAGGTATGCATCATCTTCCGGTAGATTGCTGTAAGCAAACCCAGTCCCTTCACAATATGATAGTTTCGCAATTTCTCCACCATGGTGAGGGAGTCATCATCGATACCCTTGATGTGAACGTATTGATCAGCATCCAAACTTTCAACAACAATTGACGCCGCAAGGTCCCTCTTTGTTTTCCATGCCTTCCACACCTTGCCATTCCTTCCAGACGTAGGCTCAGGCTCAACCGGCTGTCCAACTAAGTCGACTTCTTAACCAGCACTCTCTGTTGTCCACCTCTCAATAAATCCCAACACTTCTTTCCTTCTCAGTTCAGCTCTTCTCTGGATCAACCAGTTTCTGAATAAATCCTCTCCCTTGTTATCCTTCAAGATAATCTTCTGCAAGTCAGGCATAATGAATGGGGCAACAACAAAACAGTCCACAACAATAAACGGGGCTCCCACTGGAACCGGCAACACACAATGGGCGTAGAAACGTGGTAACGGTCACAACAAGTGCAGGGATATGACGGGTGTAGAGACGCAGTTACGGGCACGCAATGTGCAGATGGACAACGGGCGTGTAAACGTGGTGATGAACAGGGGTGAGCCAAGGTATGGAATAATCAGTAGCTCAAGAGGCCCAGTCTCATAATCTGTTAGAGAACGAGTGAGCACGGTCGGTACAACTCCGTAGGAGGTTAACGGTGAGGGAATCGATGGGGGAAAAGGAAGCAAGATTGATTAACAGGTGGTACATACGTGTTTATATAGATAAGTAAATAGGGGGTATACATGGTGTGCGGAGCGGCCGGACAACCACTGGCCGAGTATTTCCAACAAACTTGAAGCACTCTTCATGTATACTTGAGTATCCTTATGACAACCTCAGGGGAGTTTAAAGATGATTCAAGCAAACATAAGGAGAACTTTGAGAACTTAGCCATCACTTAGGATGACTTGAGTACACTTAAAGTGTACTTAACAAGCTTATGGAGCAATCTGGTGGACTCTAGCATGTTTAGGTGAGCTTCAGGCTCATTTAAGTCTCTTTAAGAGCTTACCCAAGTCAACCTTATATACTTATGTGTATCTTCAAGTGGCCTAGGTGAGCCTCAGGTCACCTGAAGTATTTTAATATCCAATACTTTGCCTTAAGTCACTCAAGGGTCCTAGTCGACTTATATGCTTTCAGGGTGCTTATGCCACTGAAATCTACCTGTGCCCACCTAAGCCTAGGGGGTATTTTCCTGATGGTGTCAGTACGGTTGTCATAATGGATGAGTTACGTACGCATGGATTAATTACTTACAATGGATTAACTACTTATAATGATTAACTATTTACAATGATTAACTATCTACAATGATTAGTATCTAATGGCGGATTGACCACCTACAAAGGTAAGCAGATCAATAGTGCTCTAGTCATTGTTCTAATTAATTGTTTCGGATATAAAAGGCAATTTCAGTTGAGATCTGAGTTAGTTAATCAAAACCTGGTTGTCTTACAGTTACACTCTTCTTAGGCAGTGAGGTGCCCAAAGAAGACGCCAGCCAAATTTTGCCTCTGTTTCTAACAATCAAGAACAAGCTTTACACTCTTCTTAGGCAGTGAGGCGCCCAAAGAAGACGCCGGCCTGATCATCTCTGGCAGTAAACGTATAAATAGAATTTTGGATGTTAGGGAGTTGTGCAGCCCTTGCATTACAGTATAATGAGGGTATAAATGGTTGAGAGAGCTATCATCATTAGGACAAACAGATTTTTGAGCACTCGTGTAAAGAGCAAAGAGGAAAGGTGGAATGAGCGCCAATCCGCCTGATTGGCTTGGGCGCTAGTGTTTCTGAGGACATTGGCGTTGAAACCTGCTAAATCAATGCTAAATATAGCCAACCACATGGCTTGGCTATATATTTTTATACACTTTCTCAAAGGATCTGAGATACAGTGATCTTGGAGTCCTTGAGCCACAGCTTTGATTTTTGCATGCGGAACTTGCTGCATTACATTTTGAACATATCTAAGTAGATAGAAATAATCCAAAGGTTCTGAAACAACGACTGAGCTACTTTAAGGACCATCAGACAAAGGGCAAGTAATTACTGTTATTTTTTCTTGAATTCAGGTCAAAATTTGTATGTAGTCCTTGAGCCATGCTGTATTCTATTCAATCCAATACAAATACGTCATGGCTCAAGGACTCCAGGTGGCTCAAGGACTCCATGATCACTGTATGCTTCAATGATTCATATATTTATTTTTTCTCTTTTACACACTGCAAAGTGCGGAGGAGTCCAGAACAATGTCAACGCTAGTTCATACGGACGCTCAGTAAACCGGCACAAAAGTCCGGAATACTGGCTCAAGCGGCATGCTGTCATATGCTCCGCAGATCAAGTCTCGCCATGCCGGAAGCGGCTTATAAAATGACGTGACAGCGGCATGCTGCCGCTTGAAGTCGCGAGTGTCGCAACACTCAACACTAGTCTTGAGCTTGAAGCTCCATTAAATCTATAAGTATGGCGGATTCGATACGTCAAGACTCAACGTCAAGATCCAACGTTAAGACCCAATGCAAACAACTCACCTCGGCTGAGTCGGAACCGACTCATTCAAACTCGGTCCTTACAACTACCCCGGATTGAGAATTGAAACTCGGGCTTGGTACGCGCTAATTGTACCAAAAGGACCGTAATGGCCTAATTTGGGACATGCTTAGTAAGATAACAAGCAATTGAGGAGACTCAGAATGGGACTCACACAACCTGAAATAATGCATAGATTCGGAACCAGACCGACGAAATCTGATATTTTACCGTTATAAAACGACTTCAAGCGCTGAAGAAAATTACACGAACCAACCAGACATCCTGGCAGAATCAAGTTGAGGAATAGCCAAAATGAATTCACAATGCGGAGCGCACATACCAAGTGCTGGACTTCCAGGGAAGATACCTCGAATGGTCGGGAGCGCAAATAGACCTGCAAAGAGCAGCGCAATGCTAGTAGATTCAAGCCCCCTGTTAGTTACTTATATCCCTATGTGATCCGAAGTCAACCCACCCATCCGATCCAGAAACTTCACGATGAGGAAGCACATTTAAAATTGACATGTACAGTAAGCTCAAAGTTACAAGCCCTACAAAAGTTTTTGTCAATATTTGAAACAAGGGAGGATAGTGGAGTTTATATTAGACAACTCACAATTGAATATGATCAGAAGACTCCAACTATGACAGCTGAATGTCTATTGAGGTAGATGTAAGTGGTGATCCTCCCCGCTTGGTCCGGAAGATCCAAAAAGGTGTAATCAGACTTGGAAACCCATTGGCTACTTCTAGGATTGAATATACTGGCGCCAGCCATTGGAATAGTATTGTTTGTGTCCGTTTTCAACTGCGGTCATGATGAATGATAGACCGTACCTAGTGGAAAGTATCAGAGAGGCCGAGAGCAAAGAGAATAATAGATAAGAGCGCACACACCACACCAATCGAAAGGATATACAATTTCACTCTCAAAACCATGAGAATTCGTTTGTGAGGACCAGATATTGTACAAATCTGTTGTGATGACTTGTTTAATATCATAATTCTGCGGGCCGTTCAGGAGGCCTAGGTTTGTTGCGTTGTAATAAGCGGAGCTGTAGTTGAGCAGGGCAGTGGACAATATCGAGGTTGGCACTCCCGTCCTTTGCGATTCCATCTCTATACATAGGAATACGGAAAGTGTGAATAGCACGAAATCGAGAACAATGTTACTTACGCATTCAAGAAGAATGAGACATCCTTTTTCAAGAATCCTAAATCTTGACAAGCACCATCCCCACCGACGAATGATACACCACAGATGTATGGGATCCAAAAAATAGCTTAGCAAGTACATTTCATGGTAAGCAACGGCTTTTGGTGTCAACAGAGAAAAGGAATGTTTCATATTCACTTAACATTTTCGAGTCAGTGTCCCATTCTTGTATATCACCATACAGTAGAACCTAGCAAACGACACCCGTCCTTGAGATCAATGCTAGAGCACACTTAAGTTATAAACATTTGTTACATACCCCATCTCTCGGAGGAGCACCCGTGTTCGAAATAGGTTGAAATGCATCTGGGGATCCATGTATCACAAGCGTAGCCAGTCCGAAACCCAAGAAGATAGCCAAGACGGTAACAGAGATGCCAATCATAGCCATAGCATATATGCATCCTAAGCTTCTCCATGTACAAGAAGGGATTGGTTCGCTGGGGGACCGTGACGAAGCAGTCGTGTCAGGAGGGACACGTCAAGGCGCAAGGTGAGATGGTCCGAAGTGTCTACAAGCACCTGGACTAAGAGTGAGAGGGGTTTTCGAGGTATTGGGGCTGGCCGAAGAGATTCTCGACACGGGAGTGACGTTCACGTAGATAGACAACGGCGAGAATGAATGAAAGAATTACTCAATGCGATAATTCAAGTAGCCGTGGAGGAATAAGAATGACAGACGAGCGCTGCGGCTACGACAAGCTTCCCACTCGGTGGGTACCTACTAGTTCGGGCATGAGCCTTGATACTTGTAAATTGGTGCATAAAGTAAGAGATATGGATGAATTTGATTTCTGATCGGGTCGGATTAGACTTTGAATTGCATCCCTGCATAGGAACCATAAATCAAGCATTCAACCGTCTTTCCTATGCAAAAAATGCTGGGAATGGGCCCAGTATGTTGTCTTCACCTCCCCAAAAATTATACCAAGTAATCAATTCGGTCCAATTGTAAGTAATAATAAAATGAAGGAATAGAAGTACTGAGATCTTGATCAAATTATGTATGAACCAAACAATAAAGAAGAAAAGAAGACAAGGTTATTGAGAGTTCAATGAAGACTAATGTAGACGTCAGGTGCACTAGCAAAAAGACGAGAAAATGTATCAGAAAATTGAATTATCTTCATTCTCAATATTTGAGCTCGAAAAATTCTTGTGATGATCCTAACGGAGGACACCTCAGAACCAGATTTTGAATTTCGATTATTGATGATTTTTTGATGCATTTTGATGATTTGATGTCCCTGTTCGCGCCTGACGCCTACTTTACTAAAAAAAACTCAAAGAAGGTCTTGCCGCGGAATACTAAAGCTAGCAAACCTCAGAACCTGCGTTGCTGTTGCGTATCGCGTAGCACATGCTGGTGGCGCTTGATTAGGACCTGCTGCAGCTCTGCTTTCAGTGAGGCTCGCCCTTGCTAACTTCAAATACTTACTGTCACGCTTCCCGGGCCAGCGCTTTTCTGAGCTTCTGAACACCTTCCCAGGCGCTTACTTCAGTGTGAACAAGTTCAGTGAGGTACAATAGCGAGAAAATACATTTTGGTGCGTACTCCCTCATCCTTCATGAATGACACATTCCGCTCCTTCTTGATGGGATCGAGTTATATCAATCAACTATGTACTCCGATCGTTCCCTCAGCGTGGCATTGTGGATCACTGACCCGAGCTGATACTATCGCGAGATCCGGAAAAATCTCCTCGAGACGTCTTGAGGAGTGTGAACTCAGAATTGAGCTCCCATGTCATCTTGAAAGTGAACAAGTGACCGGATATTAGAACTGAGTTTCCATGCATGGTATCGTATACGCTACATTCACTTGCAGAGGAAGCAGTGACTTTTCTGTTATTGAGTGTCTGTACTGACATTGTAATACAGTACGAAACCTAGAAACCTAGATCAAGTACAGAGCACCCTCTTCAACTACTGCTCTTTGCCAGCATATCCAGACTCCTGTTTTTATGCACCCGCAGAAGAAGGAGAAGAATAAGGATGTAATGATGTGCATTATAAGTCACACGCATAAATATACAGTTGTATTGAGCTACTTACCATCGAATTATCTGTGAAATTATCCAAGCTCGTGATACACGGCTTCAAAGGTCATATCCTGAGCCTGGTGGTGGGCCCGGTGGCTACGAGATACCATAAGTCAGGACGGAAGAGAGAGAAAAAATAGGAAGAAGGACAGCATAATAAGCATACTCACAGGAGGATAATGTCTACCTCCATCGTTGACATGATCACCTTTCATCGGTACGAAAGATCCGGTGGTGCCGAATATCCATCTGTACACTGTCTGATTAGGATACCCTATCGAATACGTCGGAGGCGATGGTGTGATAAGAGGGACACTAGTATTAGTAGGTGCAGTATTCCGAGATCCTGTTTGAAAATCTGGTATGGAGTTGGCCGTCGTCGGAGAATAATTAACATCGATGAGAGTGATAAGGAAAAGGCCCACTAAGTCGTTGATATGTCAGTAGGTAATCGCGAACGCAGCGCGGGACCAGAAGGACCCAAACTCAAAGAGAAGCCATATTGAACAAAGCAACAAGTATACGTACCGACAACAGACACTACGACTATCTTCCAAGTGGGTCCAAGAGCTGATATGGTCATTATTATGGACCCCCGAGTGATGAACAATGATGACACCATTAACCAAAGAGGAGAGGATCAAGACAATGATGAATCTAGTCAAAGTTAAAGTGAGAAGTGGGACTCGGAGAGTTTGAGGCATAATGATGGGAGACATGGACTTCTCCCATTACGGTCCTTTTGGTACAATTAGCGCGTACCAAGCCCGAGTTTCAATTCTCAATCCGGGGTAGTTGTAAGGACCGAGTTTGAATGAGTCGGTTCCGACTCAGCCGAGGTGAGTTGTTGCATTGGGTCTTAACGTTGGATCTTGACGTTGAGTCTTGACGTATCGAATCCGCCATACTTATAGATTTAATGGAGCTTCAAGCTCAAGACTAGTGTTGAGTGTTGCGACACTCGCGCTTCAAGCGGCAGCATCCGCTGTCACGTCATTTTATAAGCCGCTTCCGGCATGGCGAGACTTGATCTGCGGAGCATATGACAGCATGCCGCTTGAGCCAGTATTCCGGACTTTTGTGCCGGTTTACTGAGCGTCCGTATGAACTACGTTGACATTGTTTGGACTCCTCCGCACTTTGCAGTGTGTAAAAGAGAAAAAATAAATATATGAATCATTGAAGCATACAGTGATCATGGAGTCCTTGAGCCACCTGGAGTCCTTGAGCCATGACGTATTTGTATTGGATTGAATAGAATACAGCATGGCTCAAGGACTACATACAAATTTTGACCTGAATTCAAGAAAAAATAAAAGTAATTATTGCCCTTTGTCTGATGGTCCTTAAAGTAGCTCAGTCGTTGTTTCAGAACCTTTGGATTATTTCTATCTACTTAGATATGTTCAAAATGTAATGCAGCAAGTTCCGCATGCAAAAATCAAAGCTGTGGCTCAAGGACTCCAAGATCACTGTATCTCAGATCCTTTGAGAAAGTGTATAAAAATATATAGCCAAGCCATGTGGTTGGCTATATTTAGCATTGATTAGCAGGTTTCAACGCCAATGTCCCTCAGAAACCATAGCGCCCAAGCCAATCAGGCGGATGGCGCTCATCCACCTTTCCTCTTTGCTCTTTACACGAGTGCTCAAAAATCTGTTTTGTCCTAATGATGATAGCTCTCTCAACCATTTATACCCTCATTATACTGTAATGCAAGGGCTGCCACAACTCCCTAACATCCAAAATTCTATTTATATGTTTACTGCCAGAGATGATCAGGCCGGCGTCTTCTTGGGCGCCTCACTGCCTAAGAAGAGTGTAAAGCTTGTTCTTGATTGTTTAGAAACAGAGGCAAAATTTGCTGGCGTCTTCTTTGGGCACCTCACTGCCTAAGAAGAGTGTAACTGTAAACAACCAGGTTTTGATTAACCTAACTCAGATCTCAACTGAAATTGCCTTTTATATCCGAAACAATTAATTAGAACAATGACTAGAGCACTATTGATCTGCTTACCTTTGTAGGTGGTCAATCCGCCATTAGATCTAATCATTGTAGATAGTTAATCATTGTAAATAGTTAATCAATTATAAGTAGTTAATCCATTGTAAGCTAAATTAATCCATGCGTACGTAACTCATCCATTATGACAACCGTACTGACACCATCAGGAAATATCCCCCTAGGCTTAGGTGGGCACAGGTAGATTTCAGTGGCATAAGCACCCTGAAAGCATATAAGTCGACTAGGACCCTTGTAGTGACTTTAAGGCAAAGTATTGGATATTAAATACTTCAGGTGACCTGAGGCTCACCTAAGCCACTTGAAGATACACATAAGTATATAAG
>ML769589.1:38114-125608 GCA_009733575.1 Gymnopus androsaceus JB14
AGAGTGACGTCCAAAAGGATGAGAGTGCTTAAGCACGCGCTGCCGACTCTCAGGCCATCTTAGCTTATCCTCTGATAAGCGCGCTTCTGCTAGTATTGCGGACTCTTTTAGGCATTAGTGCCTGCCGCTCTTCCTCGTACCAAAAACAGCAGATCCTTAACCTGTACTTCTCTGGGATCTCCTTCATTGCTTGGAAATTTAAAATCTGTCACCCGCTTTGCTGGCCTCTACCCCCGTCATGGTGAGAAAGGATGGGAGTTTAACAATTTCTTTCCTCCGGACTGTACAGTACAATAGACTTTCTGGACACTGGCCTTGCTTTGCTGCATTAGCGTATGCCGTTCATTCAAGTTTCAACTCTCGTCTTCTGTTACAGCCATTTCCTCTATCCAATTCTCTATTGACTCCGCCCCCAGCTCATCGCATGACGCAAAACCAGCGAAATATTTAACAATATCATTACCCCACCTTTCCTGAGACCACTACCGGAATCTTCGAAGATTCCTCGAATCTCACTCCATGCTGTTACTTTTCTTGCAGGTGCAGGGTTCGAAAGCTTCTAATTTAGAGGAAGGATTCATTCCTGAAAGGCTTCAGCTCCACAGAGGGCATTTTAAATCGGATTGACGCTAGAGTCATTAGTCTACGATTTTGTATTTTCATCTTTATTTTTTGTGCAAGTGGTTGGATATCGAGACGGAATCCCAGGTAAGCAGTAATCTGATCCCATGAATAACTCTAGTAAATACTGAACCATATAATCCAGGTCAAGGATATCAGGATAGGATATAGTAGTCAGCGGGAGGCCAGGGTTCCTTTATGCACCGCTCCAAGCCAACCCAGTATTGCGGAGTTGCGGCTTCAGAGAACCCTAGGACTCCATAGTGACACCCATTTCACTGAAATCAGTATTGGCTTCCTTTGGCTTGGATACTAGACGAACCACCGGAGCAGTTGCACTTTTTAACGCAGTGCTTCAATATATATATGCCTAATTTGGGACATGCTTAGTAAGATAACAAGCAATTGAGGAGACTCAGAATGGGACTCACACAACCTGAAATAATGCATAGATTCGGAACCAGACCGACGAAATCTGATATTTTACCGTTATAAAACGACTTCAAGCGCTGAAGAAAATTACACAAACCAACCAGACATCCTGGCAGAATCAAGTTGAGGAATAGCCAAAATGAATTCACAATGCGGAGCGCACATACCAAGTGCTGGACTTCCAGGGAAGATACCTCGAATGGTCGGGAGCGCAAATAGACCTGCAAAGAGCAGCGCAATGCTAGTAGATTCAAGCCCCCTGTTAGTTACTTATATCCTATGTGATCCGAAGTCAACCCACCCATCCGATCCAGAAACTTCACGATGAGGAAGCACATTTAAAATTGACATGTACAGTAAGCTCAAAGTTACAAGCCCTACAAAAGTTTTTGTCAATATTTGAAACAAGGGAGGATAGTGGAGTTTATATTAGACAACTCACAATTGAATATGATCAGAAGACTCCAACTATGACAGCTGAATGTCTATTGAGGTAGATGTAAGTGGTGATCCTCCCCGCTTGGTCCGGAAGATCCAAAAAGGTGTAATCAGACTTGGAAAACCCATTGGCTACTTCTAGGATTGAATATACTGGCGCCAGCCATTGGAATAGTATTGTTTGTGTCCGTTTCAACTGCGGTCATGATGAATGATAGACCGTACCTGTGGAAAGTATCAGAGAGGCCGAGAGCAAAGAGAATAATAGATAAGAGCGCACACACCACACCAATCGAAAGGATATACAATTTCACTCTCAAAACCATGAGAATTCGTTTGTGAGGACCAGATATTGTACAAATCTGTTGTGATGACTTGTTTAATATCATAATTCTGCGGGCCGTTCAGGAGGCCTAGGTTTGTTGCGTTGTAATAAGCGGAGCTGTAGTTGAGCAGGGCAGTGGACATATTGAGGTTGGCACTCCCGTCCTTTGCGATTCCGTCTCTATACGATAGGGAAAGTCAAGGAAGCGCGAATACACGAAATCAAGAACAAGGATGGTTGTGTTACTTACGCATTCAAGAAGAATGAGACATTCTTTTTCAAGAAACCTAAATCCTGACAAGTACCATCTCCACCGACGAATGATACACCGCAGATGTAAGGGATCCAGAAAAGACCTTAGCAAGTACATGCCACGGTAAGCGACGACTTCTGGTGTCAAAATATAAAAGGAATGTTTTATATTCACTTAACATTTTCGAGTCAGTGTCCCATTCTTGTATATCACCGTATAATAGAATCTAGCAGACAATACCCATCCTTGAGATCAATGCCAGAGCATACTTGAGTTATAAAGATTAGTTACATACCCCATCTCTCGGAGGAGCACCTCCGACCGAAAGAGGTTGGAATGCATCTGGAGATCCACCTATCACAAGCGTGTCCAGTCCGAACCCCAAGAAGGTAGTCAAGACGATAACAGAGATGCCAATCATAGCCGTAGTGTATACTACCTTGCGCATCCTAAGCTTCCCCATGTATAAGAAGGGATTGGCTCGCTGGGGGACCGTGACGAAGCAGTCGTGTCGGGAGGGACACGTCAAGGGGCAAGGTGAGATGGTCGGAAGTGTCTACAGGCACCTGGACTAAGAGCGAGAGGGGTTTTGGAAGTATTGGGGCTGGCCGAATAGATTATCGAAACGGGATTGACGTTCACGTAGATAGGCAATGTGCATGAATGAATGAATTACTCAATGCGATAATCCAACTGGCGGTAGAGGAATAAGAATGACAGACGAGCCCTGCGGCTACGACAAACTTTCCACTCGGTGGTCTGGGACAGAAAGAAAGTGTCTACTGGCTTGGCCATGAGGTGCTTTATACTCGTAAATTGATACATAATTAAAGTAAGAGATATGAATTTAATTTCTATTCGGATCGGATTAGACTCCGAATCGCACCCCGCAGTAACCAATTCAGCCCAATTGTAAGTATATCAATAATAAGGACACATCGGAGCCAGATTTTGAATTTCGAGTATCGATGATTTTTTGATACATTTTCTTTCTTGTTGATGATTTGACCCTGTTCGCGCCTGACGCCTACCTTACTAAAAACTCAAACCAAAGAAGGTCAGGCCGCGGAATTCTATCTGAATTCTATCTGACAAGCAAATAACAAAAACTAGCAAACCTGTGTTGCTGTTGCGTATCGCGTAGTACGTGTGGGTGGCGCTTGATTAGGACCTGCTGCCGCTTTGCTTTCAGTGAGCGGTGAGGCTCGCCCGGCCTTGCTAAGTCACGCTTCCAGCGCTCTTCTGAGCTTTCGAGCAACTTCCCAGGCGCTTACTTCAGTAACGAGAAAATACGTTTGGGGGCATATTCCCTCATCCTTCATGAATGACACCTTCCGCTCCTTCTTGATGGGATCCAGTTATACCGATCAACTATATATGTCAGTGTTGATCTCTCTTAAGCTTTTTGTGGCTTGTGGATCACTGACCCGAGCTGATACTATCGCGAGATCCGGAAAAATCTCCTCAAGACGTCTCGAGGAGTGTGAACTCAGAATTGACAATGAGTTCCCATGTCATCTTGAAAGTGAACAAGTGACCGGATGTTAGAACTGAGTTTCCATGCATGGTATCGTATACGCTACATTCACTTGCAGAGGAAGCAGTGACTCTTGTGTTATTGAGTGTCTGTACGGACATTTACAAATTAGTAAGAGTAATACAGTACGAAACCTAAATCAAGTACAGAGCACGGTCTTCAACCACTGCTGTTTGCCAGCATATCCAAACTCATGTTGTTATGCACCTGCAGAAGGAGAAGAATAAGGATGTAAGGATGTGCATTATAAGTTACACGCACAAATATACAGTTGTATTGAGTTACTTACCATCGAATTATCTGTGAAACTATTCAAGCTCGCGATACATAGCTTCAAAAGTCATATCCTGAACCTGGTGGTGGGCCCGGTGGCTATGAGATACCAGGACGGAAGAGAGAAAAAATAGGAAGAAGGACAGCATAATGAGCATACTCACAGGAGGATAATGTCTACCTCCATCGTTGACATGATCACCTTTCATCGGTACGAAAGATCCTGGAGGTGCCGAATATTCATCGTACACTGTATGATTAGGATACCCTATCGAATACGTCGGAGGCGACGGTGCGATAAGAGGGACACTAGTACTAGTAGGTGCAGTATTCCGAGACCTGTTTAAAAATCTGGTATGGAGTTGGCGTCGTCGGAGAACAATTAACACGATGAGGGTGATAAGGAAGAGGCCCACTAAGTCGTTGATATGTCAGTAGGTAATCGCGAACGCAGTCCGGGACCAGAAGGACCCAAACTCAAATAGAAGCCATATTGAACAAAGCATACGTACCGACAACAGACACTACGACTATCTTCCAGGTGGGCCAAGAGCTGATATGGTCATTATTATGGTCCCCCGAGTGATAAACAATGATGACACCATTAACCAAAAAGGAGAGGATCAAGACAATGATGAATCTAGTCAAAGTTAAAGTGAGAAGTGGGACTCGGAGAGTTTGAGGCATAATGATGGGAGACATGGACTTCTCCTTATATATATATATATTTCGAAAAATGTATACTTGCTGCATACTTAAGAGCCCAGAGGCTCTCCAATAGAATTAAAGGCCGTAGATTCGTTAACCCCGGGAATCAGTGAACGTTGAAAGCCGAGGCTCGAAAAATTCAATTTGAAGCACTGCTCCAAAAAAGCGCAACTGCTCCGGTGGTTCGTCTAGTATCCAAGCCAAAGGAAGCCGCCATGATTTCAGTGAAATGGGCGTCACCATAGAGTCCTAGGGTTCGCTGAAGCCGCAACTCCGCAATATTGGGTTGGGTTGGAGCGGTGCATGAAGGAACGCTAAGGATTCTGGTCTTCCCGCTGACTGCTATATCCTATCCTAATATCCTCGACCTGGATTATATGGATCAGTATTTACTAGAGTTATTCATGGATCAGATTACTGCTTACCTGGGATTCCATCTCGATATCCAACCACTTGCCACAAAAAATAAAGAGGAAAATACAAAATCGTAGACTATTGACTCGACCGTCAATTCAGTTTAAATGTCCTCCGTGGAGCTGAAGCCTTTCAGAAATGAATCCTTCCTCTAAATTAGAAGCTTTCGAGCGCTACGCTACAAGAAAGTAACAGCATGGATTGAGATTCAAGAAGCCTCGAAGATTCCGGTAGTGGTCCCAGGAAAGTTGGGGTAATGATGATATTGTTAAATATTCGCGCTGGGTTTGCGTCGTGCGATGAGCTGGGGGCGGAGTCGATAGAGATAGAGGAACGCTGTAACAGAAGACGAGAGTTGAAACTTGAACGAACGGCATACGCTAATGAGCAAAGCAAGGCCAGTGTCCAGAAAGTCTATTGTACTTGTACAGTCCGGAGGAAAGAAATTGTTAAACTCCCATCCTTTCACCATGACGGGGGTAGAGGCCAGCAAAGCGGTGTGACAGATTTTAAATTTCCAAGCAATGAAGGAGATCCCAGAGAAGTACAGGTTAAGTCTGCTGTTTTGGTACGAGGAAGAGCGGCAGGCACTAATGCCTAAAAGAGTCCGCAATAAGCTAGCAGAGCGCGCTTATCAGAGGATAAGCTAAGCATGGCCTGAGAGTCGGCAGCGCGTGCTTAAGCACTCTCATCCTTTTGGAGTCGACTCTCATAGCCGTCGCTCCTATATCAGTTAATTTGAACCTCCCACCCACCCACTCCCGGTTCAACAAAACCCTAAACACCAGCATCTTCCGACGTTCCGGCTTTGACCACGCGGCTGATAATTTAAAAGCAATTTTTTGCCCACCTGTGCGGGCCAAGCCCCAGCCAAACCTCTCTACTAGTCACTACGCCAGCGCCAAACAATAACAGGCGAAATAATTAGCGAAATCATTGTCGTGATTAGCTACCTTTTTTGGCATGAATCGCGATTGAAAAAGACCATGTTTCTCATAGGAAAAACAAATTGGGAAAAAGATAAAATTTCACTCGGGAATCTTATATGATTTCACCTGAAAAACATATTGCAATTGATTGTCTTTTTCATTCGGAATTTCGCCGGTAATCTACACTGGCGGCCAAAACTGATGAACCCCCCCTTTTCGGAAATTTTATTCCCACGGCCCCAGAATTCATCGCTCCTCAATAATTTGAACTTTTTTACCTCTGATTTTTTTGTAGTGCAGGTAGAAAATAGATACATCCACTGAAATAGCAAACTCTGGAGGTTGAAAGACCTCAAACCCCACCAGGGAAGCATGAGATGACATTTGACCTCATAACCTTTAATCATGCTTGCAACACTACGAGACCCTCATCAACAACCCAAAACTACACTTTCTGCACAAAAAGATGAAGAATTGTGGCCTCTGCAACTGACACTAAAGCGGTGGTCAGGAAATAACAGGATCTGGGAGCCGTGGGAATAGAATTCCAAAAATGGGGGGTTCATCAGTTTTGGCCGCCAGTGTACTATCTTTCCCGTCTGAAAAAGATAAGGAAACATCTTATCTTTTTCACCCGTGATTCATTTTGTTTTTCACTTGGGAAAGTTAATACCCAGGTCCCGGGCAGGGACTGGGCAGGGACTGGGCGGTCAGTCATGTGACTCTATGAATCTCTTTGCTAATGCACATCCAGGATTTACAGTACAGTATGTCTCAAATTTTTCACCTCATCTCATCCACCCAGTAGCCCAATACTGTTATATCAGGTATGGGGGGATACAGTTGTATTGAAGATCCACTATCATATGGTAGCACAATAAAAGTGCAATATTTCTGGTGGACTTTGCATCATAGTCCCATGTCATGCTACGTTTGATTGCCTGAGTACTAAGTAACTGAGTAGGTTGTAAATTGACAATGCAGAATACTTAGATATTCATACTACTGACTGGCGGGTGAGTCAGGAACCCAACACTGCATGCTTCAAGGCTTGGTATGCATCATGGTGTGGATCCCGCTCATCCTCCCTGCTCACTCTCAACTCTCCCCACCTCCTCACCCATTATGAACACCATACTTACTTTAAAAAATTAGACACATTGAAAGATATACACATAATAATGTCCATCATGTACATGAATAGCAATAAACTTGAGTTTTAAGGGTAGCTGGCACACAAACTGACAAATATATATAACATTAGTCCACCATTGAATACTTAAGCAACAAATGGAGTGCCTACCTTATACAGTGTATTAGGTGCATTTCCAATAGGTCCGGCACATATTGTGCTTCATCTGACTACTTGAGCCCATCATTTTGAGCAATGAGTATGGGCTAAGCACCAGTTTAGCACCAACGGACCATGTTTCCACACAACCTCAAATGACAGACCTTTATAAAGTATTTTCCTTCATCGAGTATCAATAAATATGATATATTAATGCATACCCATGCTTGCTGGTCAACTTATGTATTTTTTTCAAGTATAGCTGTACACTTCATGGCTTACAGTTGGGTATAGTGCACTTACCATATGGTAGTGGATCTTCAATACAACTGTATCCCCCCATACCTGATATAACAGTATTGGGCTACCGGGTGGATGAGATAAAGTGAAAAATTCGAGACATACTGTTCTGTAAATCCTGGATGTGCATTAGCGAAGAGATTTCATAGAGTCACATGACTGACTGCCCAGTTCCTGCCCAGTCCCTGCCCGGGACCTGGGTATTAACTTTCCTGAGCAAAAAACAAAATGAATCACGGGTGAAAAAGATAAGAAAACATCTTATCTTTTTCAGATGGGAAAGATAGTAGATTACCGGCGAAACGAATGAAAAAGACAATCAATTGCAATATGTTTTTCAGGTGAAATCATATAAGATTCCTGAGCAAAAATTTATCTTTTTCCCAATTTGTTTTTCCTATGAGAAACATGGTCTTTTTCAACCACGATTCATGCCAAAAAAGGTAACTAATCACAACAATGATTTCGCTAACTATTTTGCCTGTTATTGTTTGGCGCTGGCGTAGTGAGTATTAACTCCTTTTACATGTATACTTAACTTATCTCTCATTAGAGTGCACATGACAATCCCGGCGCAGGCGGCTGACATGCCCCAGCGCATTCCAGATCTCAAATATAGCTTTTGCGTTTGAAACAGTGCTCTTGGTGCACGTAACCTCCCGCCACGCCAGTTGAGCCCATAGGCCAGAACATTTTTTCTACATCAAGGGATGAGTCGGTTGAACTAAAAGGCAGTTAGAATGAAATGAATGTACTTTGTGGTATAGACCCCTGGTTGGAAGCCTTTTGTAACAATATACACTGTATTCTGCATCTTCTTGAGTGCCAACAGCATCAGAACACCAGTCTGCAGGCACTCTTGGTAGGTGCTCTGGGCGGCTTGAACAGTTGGGAAGGATTTCAAAAGGCACCCACTGAAAGATGCAGGCGCAATGCTCTCAGCTCCAAGTTTGCCATCCAAGTTCAGATAGTGGCGGTAGAAGCCAGATGAGTCATTTTGGCCTAGATAAACTACGTAAGTGGGGCCAGAGTTTTCAGGGGTGTCAAGCAGGGGTTGCCGAGGTTGAGAGATAAAGCAAGGCATGGTAAAATGGCCACCCAAAATCATATCAGGCACCCTGTCCGGGATTCTGGTGACAGATGATGGAGATGGGAGTGGCTTGGATGGATTCGGAGGATGTGGAGGTGCAGGATCTCTGGTAGGTGGTTCAGTGCGATGTATTGTCAAGCCGTATCTGGGATTGATGCAGAGGCAGAGGTTTATTTGTCAAAACTTGTGCTTGAGTAAGCATTGCTGGTAAAGTCTACAGAGATGAGGGTAGGAAAAGAAGTAGAAAAGAGGAGGTCCTTACTGAAAGCATTCTGGGTAGCGCCGTATATTTGCTGGAACATAGATTGCACATCTTGAAGTGCTAGTGATTGAGAAAAGTTAATTAAATAAAATCGGAAGTCAAAACAGTACTTACTGATTCCATTGGTACCGCTCAGTTGATTTTTGTATCTGAGCATTTGCACAAGGATGATTGCTGTGGCCAGCTTATAAAAGTCCCATTTAACTGTTGTTAGGCTTGTCAACGCTCAGAGTGTGGTGGAGAAAAGTAAAGCCCACCATCACAAATGCTTTTGCCATTCTTAATGTGCTGTATTGCTTGAAGATGAGCCTTGTTGAGTGCAGAAGGTAGAGTAAGTCTGGCAAGCCCAGGCTCAGCAGTTTTGGGGTGATTTCCTGGAAATTGATTTGTCAGATAACATAACATAAGATATGTGATGCAAGATGGTTGTCAGCTTACTGTCAACCATCTTGCTGTTCAATCCACTCAATGACGCCATGGTCTTGGAGGCTGAGCTGGACGGTGAGGATGGCAGTCAAAGGTAAAGAGCTTTGAACCTACACCACCATGACTGATGGTGGATCCCAGCCCACATTGTTTGGCAGTCCTGTCAAAACTTTACTCGAGTTTGTTTAAATACCAGGTTCAACAAACTCAGGCTTTGCAATTCACTCAGGCTTTACGCTTCATCCTCAAAATGTCGGCAATCACTTGGGCAGAGCCTGTTGTTATTGAGCCTGTAGACGTGTTGCAGTTCACCAGAGCAGACGCGCCTGAAGTTTCAAAAAAGACTCAGGAGGTAATCGGTTAGTGTTTTTTTCTCTCTCTTTTTTCTCATAAGTGATGCTGTTCTTTAGATTAGTCCTCTCAGATGCTTCAGAAAATCTCTATCCTCCATCTACAAGTCAAGTCATCAGATACCTGGACTCGCTGGATGCTGGGAATACAGATTGCGGACAGTCTCTGCAGGTTTCCACTGCTGATGTCCTTCGTCATGCTCAGCTCAATAACCTGGCTGATTTGCCAAACACTTTGCCTCGCAGCATTGACTCGGGCCAGTTGTCTTCTGAATGCGCTGTTGCACCTTGCTCTTCTGGAGCATTCCCTCCACCAACTTCTTCCACTACAGCAGCAGATGTATCCCCTGGTCATGCTGTTGCATCTGGCTCTCCTGGATCAGCGTCTTTGGTCCCTTCAGCAAGTTTGTCTCCTGAAGTGGTCAACAATGCCGACTTGGCCAATGTGTCTCAAAATTCCGGTGGTGCTGCCCCCCTTGAATCTGTGCCCACTGTCAGCTCTTCTGGGGCTGCTAATGCTGGTGGTTCCTCCATGACAGGTGGTAGCGGAAGTGGAGGAGTTGACATTGAGGCTTGTGCTCCTCGTAGGAAGAGGTCTGAGATGGGGATTGAGGAGAGAAATTTGATGAAGCAGTTGGGGGTGGAGAAGCAGGAGAAGCTTATGGACGCCATCAACAATGCTACCACTGAATACAAGGCAAAGCTGGAAAGTATTGCAAAAGAAAACAGTTATAAATCCGCCCGCATCAAGCAGCTTGCTTTGCATGCTCCACCAATCAAAAGTTGCTGAAAGGTCTCCGACTGGAACATCATGATACATTATAAAGGTAAGGAGTTGAATGAAGGTGAGCTGCAATATGATTTCCAATGTAGCAATAGCTGATTGATGCTCTAGCTGCTGGTCCAGGCCATCGCAAGACCCTTGAAGAAATCCAGGTGGCTCTCCGCCAGGATGTAGAGCTTCTGGCTGTTATGAAGGATGAAGAGGAGATGAAGCAGTATTGCGAAGAGTACTGCAACGAGAAGGAAGCCGAGTCCAAAGGAAAGGTGCAGACGATGTCTGGCAAGTCCATGGCGCAGGTAGCGTCGAAGACTCTTGATTTGCTGCAGGCTCAGGTATGTAGCTCGGAGCTTCCATTTTGGCTTTGCTGACAAGTTCAATGTTACGTAGTGCAACTATGCGTTTTTGAATTCCGGTACCAACTTGTTTGGTGTAACCACACATGGGAGCTTTGAGAAAGACACAGCAAAGGGGTTCTTTGGAGCTGGTCCAGTGGACGGCTTTCTTTGTGAAATGTTTGGCATCAGCTTGGCTAAGTTGGGGGAATGTTTTGATGCATATGTTTGCACGAAGGAAGCTAGTGAGTGGGTTTCATCTGAACGCTCTGCACAGCCTGTTGATGTATTGAGGTAGTGGGCAAGAAGAAGCTTTCCAAGGCTGATATGGCGAAAGCAACAGTCAAGCTCATCAACCGTTGTTTGGGTGAGTTCTTTTAACTTTGCTTTGCTGACATGTTCCTAACTCATCTGATATTGTACAGAGGAGATTACTGGTGTAAAGGACCTGGTGATGGCCTACAGCAAGTACAAAAAGAACATTGTCGCCATCTACAAGGTTGTCATAGATGGCTGGCCCGAAGATATACCTTGCGTCTCCCCTCAATTGCTGACAAAGGTGGACAACATGAAAGATCTCTATGAAGCATGGTCGGAGGGTCATGCGGCCTGGCGCAAGCTCACATCGAAGGAAGTCCGAGAGCTCAAGAGTCCACGAGAGCCAGTAGAAAGATGAGTGAAGCCAACCGCAAAGAAGCAGACTGGTAACTGCAAGCAGAAGCGCAGCCAGAAGGTTGACAACAATGAGGGAGATGAGCTGCAATTGTCAGAGGACAATGAGGGGTCTCATGCGAGGAACAAGAAGTTAAATGTCACTGCACAAAAAAGCCATAAGCGCCGGAGGGTAGAGGAGGAGAATAATGGTGGAGCAAACAAGAAGTCTGCAAGGAAGGGTAAAGGAAAGGACGGTTCCCAGGAGAAGACTAGAGAGAAGAAAAAAGAGGTGCCAGTGGCTGCAATACCACGAGTTTCGAAGGCACGCAAGGCCAAGGTGAATGCTGCGCCTATCTCGGATGGAATTGCGGATAACAACAAGGGTGAGTCCAACGAGTACCTGGAGGATGAGTAGACTACTTTCTTCCTTTCCTGTCATGCTACGCTGTTTTGTATTATGCTCTGCTGTGTGTTGTACGGACATTAATGTTTCTTGTTGTATGTACTATGTAGTAGCCCATACTCACTGTCAAATCCATTTGTATTTCTTGGTACTTAATATTCTTACTTGTGAGTTAAGTTATTTGGCTGTCTGCATGCGGTATCAAGTGCTGGTGAGCCAGTCATGGCACTGGCAACCTAAGATATTGAATATATAATATATCTACTAATACCTAGTCATTATTTGGTAGAAACCCATAAACCCTCCTAGTAGAGGGAAATAAGAATGATCCAAGCCTCTAACAGGAGGCATTAAGGGGGACTAGCAGGTGGGGTTGAGAATTGAAACTCGGGCTTGGTATGCGATAATTGTACCAAAAGGACCGTAACAGCCTAATTTGGGACATGCTTAGTAAGATAACAAGCAATTGAGGAGACTCAGAATGGGACTCACACAACCTGAAATAATGCATAGATTCGGAACCAGACCGACGAAATCTGATATTTTACTGTTATAAAATGACTTCAAGTGCTGAAGAAAATTACACAAACCAACGAGACATCCTGGCAGAATCAAGTTGAGGAATAGCCAAAATGAATTCACAATGCGGAGCGCACATACCAAGTGCTGGACTTCCAGGGAAGATACCTCGAATGGTCGGGAGTGCAAATAGACCTGCAAAGAGCAGCGCAATGCTAGTAGATTCAAGCCCTCTGTTAGTTACTTATATCCCTATGTGATCCAAAGTCAACCCACCCATCCGATCCAGAAACTTCACGATGAGGAAGCACATTTAAAATCGACATGTACAGTAAGCTCAAAGTTACAAGCCCTACAAAAGTTTTTGTCAATATTTGAAACAAGGGAGGATAGTGGAGTTTATATTAGACAACTCACAATTGAATATGATTAGAAGTAAGACTCCAACTATGACAGCTGAATGTCTATTGAGGTAGATGTAAGTGGTGATCCTCCCCGCTTGGTCCGGAAGATCCAAAAAGGTGTAATCAGAGTTGGAAACCCATTGGCTACTTCTAGGATTGAATATACTGGCGCCAGCCATTGGAATAGTATTGTTTGTGTTCGTTTCAACTGCGGTCATGATGAATGATAGACCGTACCTGTGGAAAATATCAGAGAGGCCGAGAGCAAAGAGAATAATAGATAAGAGCGCACACACCAATCGAAAGGATATACAATTTCACTCTCAAAACCATGAGAATTCGTTTGTGAGGACCAGATATTGTACAAATCTGTTGTGATGACTTGTTTAATATCATAATTCTGCGGGCCGTTCAGGAGGTTTGTTGCATTGTAATAAGCGGAGCTGTAGTTGAGCAGGGCAGTGGACATATCGAGGTTGGCACTCCCGTCCTTTGCGATTCCGTCTCTATACGATAGGGAAAGTCAAGGAAGCGCGAATACACGAAATCGAGAACAAGTTACTTACGCATTCAAGAAGAATGAGACATCCTTTTTCAAGAATCCTAAATCTTGACAAGCACCATCTCCACCGACGAATGATACACCGCAGATGTAAGGGATCCAGAAAAGACCTTAGCAAGTACATGCCACGGTAAGCGACGACTTCTGGTGTCAAAATATAAAAGGAATGTTTTATATTCACTTAACATTTTCGAGTCAGTGTCCCATTCTTGTATATCACCGTATAATAGAATCTAGCAGACGACACCCATCCTTGAGATCAATGCCAGAGCATACTTGAGTTATAAAGATTAGTTACATACCCCATCTCTCGGAGGAGCACCTCCAACCGAAAGAGGTTGGAATGCATCTGGAGATCCATCTATCACAAGCGTATCCAGTCCGAAACCCAAAAAGATAGCCGAGACAATAAGAGTGATGCCAATCATAGCCGTAACGTATACCACCTTGTGCATCCTAAGCTTCCCCATGAGTAAGAAGGGATTGGCTCGCTGGGGGACCATGACGAAGCAGTCGTGTCGGGAGGGATACGTCAAGGGGCAAGGTGAGATGGTCGGAAGTGTCTACAAGCACCTGGACTAAGAGTGAGAGGGGTTTTGGAAGTATTGGGGCTGACCGAAAAGATTATCGAAACGGGATTGACGTTCACGTAGATAGACAATGTGAATGAATGAATGAATTACTCGATGCGATAATCCAACTAGCGGTAGAGGAATAAGAATGACAGACGAGCCCTGCGGCTACGACAAACTTTCCACTCGGTGGTGGTCTGGCTGGTCTGGGACAAAAAGAAAGTGTCTACTGGCTTGGCCATGATGTGCTTTATACTCGTAAATTGATACATAATTAAAGTAAGAGATATATATGAATTTAATATCTATACTTGGGTAAACGGCGCATGGTATATCCGACGAGACCCACTACTCACAGCTAGTCCCACTCCCTCCACCTTTAGCCGTCCAGTCGACAGCAATACGCTCTGCTTCTCCAGTTTCAACATTGTATGCTGCCTCAACAAATACCGATCGTGAAGTTCGATCTTTCATTTCGAAGGTTTGCTCATAGGCTTTGAAGGGAAGATTTTGGCTGGTTCCATCGGCACTACCAACGAGGGTTGTGCTTGGTTGCAGAAGAAGTAAAAGCGGCGTTGAGCAATATCCGGTAAACTATGATCTAATGAGTATCTGAAAACATGGGGTCAGCAAGCAAGCCATACTTGGGAATGCAGTTCGATGTGACGTCTAGTAGGGATTGGTGCCACTGTGTACCATCCGATGAGCTCTAAGGACGGGAATGTTTGTTTATCTGAGGGGAAAAAAGGGTTAGTTGAGGATTAAAGTAGGGTCAGAAGCACACACACACTGATCTCGTCTGCTGACCAGGAAAGAATGGTCGATCGTCTCTCCATTTTCATCCATAGCCAATTCAAAAGTGTTTACGATTTCAACCTCTCGTCCATTCTGAGTCCCCAAAAGCGCGCCAAGAGCTGAAACGAAATGAGAAAAGAGTCTTGTAACTTGCGATGAACGCATTGAATGGAAAAGCAGTTTCTGTTTGCAGTTTCAGTCTCGTGAAATGCTCAGAGATGCTAAGGATCGCAAGGGGATGTCTATCTGAGCGGTAAGCGATCACAGCACTAGCCCTCAGAGCAAAGAGCTTACAATGCAATCGAGAGACCAGAAGTCGTTGTAGATGGAAGAACAACCGATTCTTCTTGGTCAGTATCCATTGCGCTCATTGTAGAAAGAAACAAGTTAATTCAGTGCACGTGACAGCTCTCCGCGTCGCCGTCTTCCTCCAGTTGGCAGTCGACTTCAATCCAGATACACTTCATTCAGTAGAGAGGGGCTTCAGGGTTACACTAATAAATGTACAAGGAAATTGAAAGGAACTACATAGATCGTATGGGGAAAAAAATCGAGGCTTGAGGCATACTGGCAGGTACAAGTCGAGGATAGATTCCATTAATTTCACCGCAAAGCCAAAGCTACCACTCCAGTCGTAGATCTCCAGCGCTCTCCTGCAATTTTAAAACTTCTCAATACATCGAATAAAACAATTCTTTGGGACCCTGACGGTAAGGCTTGAACTCGCGCTTACGATCACAGCTACAAGCGACATCCGCAAGTCAGAGTATGATGATTACCTTGGCAGAAGGGTGACTAGGGCCCTCGATTGCTGCGAGGCAAATGAGCACCTACATAGATCACGATCGCAGAATGCAAGTGCGAAGCAGGTCCGGTAGACTCGAGGCATATCTCCTAATGTACCCGACAGTGGATTCGTGTATATGTCGTTGCTATTCAGCGTTAGATTTATAGCATTTTGTATCCAGTTTATAAAATTTTCGAGAGAAACTAGAAATTGTGAAACGTTAAATTTTTTCTATTTCTCGGGCCAAATATCGACTAACCTTGGAGCCTAGGACCGATTTCGGGAGGGAGATCTCGGTATGATAATCTACTGTCTTTAGCCCAAAAGATCCTATTTTTCCGAGCAAAAATTGTTAATAGTCCAAGGCCATAAGCGATTATTCTGAAGCTCAGCGCACAGCGATGTTCTTCTACAAGGTCCTCGCAGGAGGTCCTGCCTACCAAATAAGAAAATACCTGTTCTAAATTTCACGCACTTTTCTTGTGTTTTCATCCCGGAAAAATTATAACATTACGGGAAGTGGACGTACCACCACCTTCCTACCCTACAGATAGTAGGTACTGAATGCCCTTCTTCTTCTTCTTCAGGTTACCTTCAATCATCATCCCCATCTTCATCCACATCGCTCCCAATAGACGGCCAAAAGCTTTCAATATTAATCTCGACCCCAAATTCACCCTCCTTCATCCCCTCACCACTCACCTCTTCCGACGCCTTCCTCCCTTTACGTAACTTGAGAACCTCCACACCTTTCCAAAACACCTTCTCTGCATCCTCCGCAGCTGCGTCTCCCCAGTCTGGTAGGGGATGAATGGTGTGCGGGGGTGTAAGGAGAATTGTCGGTGTTGGTGTAGCCTCCTCCATGTTAGGAATTGCGGAAAGCGAAGGTGCAGAGGAGGAGCAGTGTCCAGAAAGTCTACTGTACTGTACAGTCCGGAGGAAAGAAATCGCTAAACTCCCATCCTTTCACCATGACGGGGTAGAGGCCAGCAAAGCGGTGTCACAAACCACAGATTTTGAATTTCCAAGCAATGAAGGAGATCCCAAAGAAGTATAGGTCAAAGTACAGGTTAACGAAGACTTGATCCGGTTTGGTACGAGGAAGAGCGGCAGGCACTAATGCCTAAAAGAGCTAGGTGGCTGGACAAGCTACCGGTTTGTGAACGACCACAACCTCCCCACGCAACTTCAAATCTCACTATGCGCCAAGCACTTCGTTTCTTCTCATTTTCCTTCTCCGTAGTCTTCAGCTTATCTCTAGTTTTTGCAACGCAAATCCCACTTGATAATATACCCATGTCACAAGGACCTGCGCTGCAATTCAACGACATGCCTTCACTTGCCGATCTCCTCACTATCGAATCTTCAGCATCTACATTCTACTCTTACGCTAGGGAATTGTCGTTGAGCGAGCTGTTTAGTCGGCAACTGCAAGCGGGATTCACTGGGACTGAAGGACAAGGGCAAGGATTAACGTTGCTAGTTCCGACGAACAAAGCTGTTATGGCGTTGGAGAGGAAACCGTGAGTCGCCTAGTGTATTTGTAGACTTACACTAATAATCCGGAATACAGACACCAAGGACCTCCACCCAGTGATACAGTTATTTCGGAAGAAGAATTCGATAAAAGCTCAAAGGATAATGTACAGAGATGGGTTGAGGCTCATGTTATCCCGGTAAGCAGTATATCTCTTGTTCTCGTTTCTCATGCAGTCGTATCCTCCTTCAAACGTTCTTCGTTAACGCTCCTCACTTTACTTATGTTCTATCACCGGCATTCCAAATCCCTTCCCTTTCTTGGAGTCTTCATATACTTGTCTTGTGCTCTCTATACGGTTTACTAACTCCCATCTTGCGCTTCCCTGCCTCCGTCCCATATAGACCTCTCCATTAACATTCCCTGGCACCTACGACACCCTTCTCGAGGGTAAATCCAGTCTCGTTTACCTTTGAATCGAAAGAGGAGGGTTGGGAAACGGTGACGGTCGAGGATGGGATACGTATTCTCAGTATGAAGAAGGTACGCTCGTTGCTCAAGCTGTCGTTCGCCCATTTTCCTGGAAGCATATCTGACCTTCAGACCTAGGCCTCGAACGGCGTAATGTATCTCATAGATGGCACAATCGGAGTCAATTAATGCGGCTTGGAAAACTATGTACTATTACCTCTCTGCATGAGAGCTGACTGGAAGCGGAAAATCAGTGTTTTGTTTGCCATGTATCTAGTCACGGTGTGTCAATCTCGCTTTTGCCTTTGAAGCAGGAATGCGACTTGTCATAAAGCTATGTTGTATAATGTATCTGAAGCCTGCACCGGTGTATAATTTTGTACGGTTGGACGGATATAGGATCTCGAGCTTGTTCTACTGGGGCGGAACGACAAGCATGACTGACTCTTGTGCTGCTTTTCTTCGCGCGCTTGCTTCTTTGTTCTTGAACCCTGTCTCATTCGGTTGTAGGAAGAATTTCAAGGATTCTTTTGAATGCCGCTTTTGATATGAGCTTTCGACTTCATTCAAGACGTCCGAGTCGACCTGATGCGCTCTGTAATCGAAGTCAGCGCTATTCCGTAAAGAGAAAGCAAGTATGAAACTCACTTGAGGATTGCCTCAGCGAGAGCCAGAGGTAACTTGATGTCGGTATGCTGGTTGCTGCCGCAAGTAGCGATCAGGCGCTCGCGTTGTATTTCTTCCCAGCCCAATGATGATAGAAAGAGTCGACATCTACTTTAAAACGACCGCGGACGGTGTATACGAATTAGTTTCGTTACCGTATAGCCCTCGCACTACCAGGGCACAATTGGCCCAAGAATTCGAAACTCACCTGAAGGAGAAACTCTGCTTCACCGCCTACGCTGGATTCGAGCTCAAAAAACCCAGCAAGGTCTTCATCGAAGCTTTCAATGATGGAAAAGAGCTCCCGATGGACGAACTTGTGACCCTCCCTACAGTCTCGATCATCCAAAACCACTTGCCAACGGAGGGTTGCTTATTTGCTAACCTCCACTACCTTCCACCGCCACGACCACGACCACCCATTCTTACTGTGCATTCTCGCAGTAGTCAAAACTTTAATGCAGAAGACTTACAGCTCAATGTTGTAATCGAGCATACTAGTAGTGAGATTCCGAAGGTGGTTGAAGATTTCATGAAAGGGGCTGTTCAGAGTCGAGCAGTCACTCAAGAGGTGCATTGTATTCAATTATTCGTCCAGGAAGCCTTACAAGTTGCGCTTCCTCAGGATTATCAAGCTCTTTCCGAACTGGGTTTAAACGAACTCTTTCATGTTCCTGATGGCGAGGAATCAATTCCCTCGTTCTCTCACTCTGTAAAGGAACATTTTATCAAACTACTAAGCACCCAGCTTGAGAATTCGAACATTCACTTTATCAAAACCCAGAAGCTCACGCCAAACGAGCGGTTATGGACAGCCACTACTTTGTCCATCTGGCAATGGGGCTGCTGGCGCAACGGCATAAGGATGAAGATGATAAACTGCATTTGTAGGTCTTTACCTTCAATCCATGTAGTTGATTTCTTTATGTGCATTTCAGTCGGTTTTCCACGAAGGGATGGCCGCATAACCTCCCGGTGATCGTGAAAACGCGAGATCATCCCAACAGACTTCTCAAGTTTGAGCCAGTTTCGGATCACTGTCTCTGGAAGGGCTTTGTCGTACTCTGGATTTGCAAAGTCTTTTCAAAAGGCGTAAAGGACCGCGAAAAGCTCCTGGTGGAAGGCGCCTATCTGGTGAGGCTGCTTTCCACCAAGGACAAACCCTTCGTTCTCCCGGTGGTTTATGTAGATGAGTACTACAATGCCAAAGTGATGTTCATGTGGCAGGATGGGGAGGAGGTATGCATCTTGGCTTCTATACCATTCACCGTATAAACTTCTTTCAGGTGTACTACAAGACGAAAACCTATGATCTCTCCGGGAGTAAATCTGCGCCCAGATTTCTCGCCCTCCTGTACAACCTCTCGGAGAGGGATGTCTCTGCTTTCTCCGACTTCGCGCAAGAGCAAACGGCACTAATGAAAAGCACAATCACCGAAGGTTCACTCAATTCTCGAGGGAGGATCGAGAAAGGGAAAGTCACGCGGAGAGCCAGATGAGGGCGGAGAGCCAGATGACGGGGGGAGCGCAGGACCAGGGAGATGATCACAAGGCGCAAGGAAAAAGAGGACGCCCAGGAAACGATGAAGGGGGTAGGGGTAAGAAACGAAGGAAGCCTGAAGGAACTTCACAACCATCGGACGACGAAGGCAGAGGTGTAGCTCTAGGTGCAAGTGAAGCTGTGTATTCCGGCGTCATACGACTAGGCAAGGTGCGTTTTATACATCTTCTGCTCTGTCATTACCTGACCGATCCTTCCTTAGTTCGTCCATAGGAGGGGCAATACCGTCATCAAGAAGGTGCATGGACTGGAGCTACAATTAATGGAAAAATTTCGTGCTATAAAACCCGACAATATAATCCATCCATTGGATATTTTCTACAGCAATCACGTTTCCGCCAGCGTTCACCTTCCCGTCCTACTCGTTTTGGCTGATGTCGCCCAAGCGTTGGTACTCGACTCTCTGTACGGCAAACTCGATATGGACTTCCTGGGTCATATCCTTCCGATGAGTCAGGGTTTAGCTCAAGGGCTGAACTTTTTACACTCAAAGTCTGTGTCGCATCGGGACATAAAACCCGCCAACCTACTCTTAGTCCCTGTCTCCTACAAAATCATCATAACTGATTTTGATCTTGCCGTGATGGGTGAGGACAAAGTAAGTGGCTTTGTGGGCACGCCTGGCTACGTGGCACCCGGTTTGTATTTTTGCCTTACATGTTTCTCTTCCATGAGCTAAGCAATTTCTACAGAAGTCAAGAGCGGAGGTATTTACGATCCCTTCCTGGCAGATCGTTTTAGTTGCGGAAAGGTTTACGAGTTTCTCTTGCTCATCTCTCATGTCCTTCCAGCAAAGAACACGCCCGATGGGCCTGAAGGCCTTGAAGGAGTTTTCGGAGCTGTTGCGGGATAAAAATCCTGAGGCGCGGCCGGTGCTATCGGCGTGGTCTCGCCGGCTCCTTGACCTATCTTCTTGTCCGACTCAGCAAGAAGATCAGCAAGAAATTGTCCTTAAAACAATGGTCAGGATAGATTAAGATTTTAAACCATCATTCTACACCATCGAATCGTCCATACCTTCCCCAGATCATCCTCGCCCACACCGCATCTACCATTGCCTTTTGGGCAAAGAAATCGCCTAGGACATCCTGCAATCAAGAAGATATCTGCTTGTCGGCCTCGTGGGCGACATTTAGCGAGTCTGTCATCTCCAGGTCTGATGACGGACGCAATACGCGCAGCGCATCCATGACTGCTTTGGTCAATGCCTCATCCGCGACCCAGTCAATGTCAGCCATGGAATCATGTTGCTGATACTGCTCTGGTGAAACTTCCTTCTCTTCCTCCAAGCTCATGACGATATCTTCCCCATCCGTTGGAGCTGTAGTAGCCCACGAACGAAGAAACTCATCTATGATCTTGATACCCTCATCCGTCACTTCATCCGGAACGTCGAAGTCCATGACCTTGTCGTCACCGCAGAAGTCTTCCAGGTCAACGGCTTTGAATTTCGCAAGCTTTATCTGAGGTTACGGAGGTGGATATGGTGCCCAAGGCTACAGTGGTGGTGGTGCTCAATGGGCTGGCTATCCTCAAGGCCAGCGTAGTTATCTTCAATCTTCGTTGGTTTTATAAATGTATTCCTTGACCCTCCATTCCCTTTCGGTCCTAATCGCGAATGCGTTCATTATTGACTCGCTTCATTCGGGGGGTACTGGATCGTCTGCAGGGTCCATCTTGACGATGCAGAAGGTGGAGTTTAAGAATATGGAGTTGTAGCTCCAGAGGTATCTGGATTCTTTCCCGTTCGAGTACTACGTGGCGTTGAAAGATGTAGAGGCTTTATCAAGATTGTGTTGGTTATGTACTTTACAGGGAGAAGTTGGACTAGCTGCGGCGCACGCCTTCATGCCGAGTACCTTTGCAGAATTGACCAGAATTGCCAGTTCATTGATTAAGATGTTCTACAAAGTCTAATCAGCAAGGTAAGAGACTTTTAGCTTCTCTATCCCTCCTCGCTGCTAAATTCATATAGGAGGTAATGATTATCTTTGCAGGGAAGGAAGCTTGGATTCTTGAACTAGAAATGTACCAACTGATTCCAATGCCAATTACAACTAATAAAAATAGGCTGAAACCTTTTGTGCTTATACTCCATCATTACTCTCTTACTCAAACAACTGATGGAGGGGTGATGTGTATACATCTCTTGTGGATTGACATCACCCAAGTTATGTGCGTTCAAGAACTTCTTGCCTCGAGCTGCGCAAGTTCCTTTGTGAACAAAACGACAAGATCATATATTCGGATAGCCAAAACCCCAATAAGCAGCAACTATGTTCAGTAAAATAGCTAGCATAGTAGCAGTAGCAGTACAAGTACACAAATTTTTTACAAATTGAAAGCGAAGAGAGCAGAGCATAGAGTAACCGAGACAGTCCAAGAACACCAACAAGAATCAAGATTCACAATTTTTTTGTCAACATTTATACATCCCTCCCCAAGTTGACCTCTCCGACGACCGTGACAATGTCGATTTCGGTGCTGCTTCAACAAACCTCCTCACCCCATCCTCGACCCGCTGCTTCATATCCGCAATCATCATAGCACCCTCTACGCCAACCTTTTTCTCCTCATCCACACTCAAGCCCTCCATCCTCAGCGAAAGCTCCATATAGGCAGGCACAAGCCACTCTCGCACACCGTACTTGTTCGCCAAATCGATCTTTTCTGCGGCAGAAGCCAGCTTTTCGAGTTGAGATATGGCAAGAGCGTGTATTTGTGGCATGTCGTAGGTGTGTGTAACATGAAGGATGGCAGACCAATCTGAGAGTGTTTGAGGTTCGTGTTGGAGGAGATTCCTGGAGGGGTTTTTGATTGGTATTGGAGAATGCAGTAGAAAGCAGTTCGGAACTTACTTTGGGTAAAAGAGCGAGAGAACGAGGTCGAACTCATGTGGTTCTATACCGAATAGATGGGTCACTCGTGGCCTTAAAGAATAAGGCGCCCACATCGACGGAGCATGTTGCCGAATGAAATGCTCATGGATTCGGTATGAAGTTTCCTTGACCTGTAAAATGCCGTGTTAGACAATAATTCAACTTTTCGTGTGCTAACAGAACAAAACACGCCTCAATATTAAACCCTCCATCCTCAAAGTAGAATCTGTCGTGGCGTTTCACTGAAGCCAGTGGTAACGCTTGACCCCAAGGCGAAGGCCCGGCGGCGGCAGGAGGCGGCCCTTGCGGAACAAACCCAGGTGGAAACAACGGAGGATGGGTACTCATACCTGGAGTCACAGGAATCACTGGAGGTATGAAAGGGCAAGCTGGAGAGCTCCACAATGGGGTTTGCGATGAAGGCAAATAATTTCGAGGACGGAAGGGATTGGGAGAAGTGGTCGAGTAATGGGGAGGGCTAGGAATGGATGACGAGTCACCAAAGGGGTTGCCAGAGTTGAACTGTGAAGGATACATTGGCCGGATCATTGGAGGTGGTGGAAGAGGGACGTGACTGCGATAAGGAGTAGGCGTAAATTGCGACGCCGGTGCTGCGGGATGAGGGTGTGGCGTTGGAGAACGACGAGGGGAAATGTCAGGTCCGTTGTAAGGCCGAAAAAACCTGGGAGTAGGAGGAACATATACGGAAGCATGAGGAGGAGGGGCGAATCAGGAGGGAGTGAATCAGGAGGAGTAGAAGAAAGAGGGGGGTACTGGCTGCGGAGGGACCGGGGTGGACGTGAATATTGACGATTACCCTTCACAGATCCCCAGGAATCTGAATAGATTGGGGAAGGTGGCTGTGGTGGAGAGAATGACCTTGTCACACCCGCGCGCTCTGCTATTGGCCAATGCCATGGAGAGCCCAGGTGCAAGTTTCGCAAAGCAGAAACAGGCGTGCTCTCTGGTCCGCCAGCGGTGTATAAAGACCCTTCAATAGTCGACAAACGAGAGGTAGACCCTCGCGCGGGCGACTCGATGGGTGGCTTAGACGTGTGATCAATCGGCAGATACAAACCCGACGCTGGGCGGTTGGATTTGGGGAAAGTGGGCATGGGTGATTCACCATTTTCAGACGACGAGTCGACAGAAGACTTTGTCGTCGAGCGAGATAAGCTCCTTGATAAAGGACTCCGTCTACGGACGGTTTCGAAGGGATTAAACCGGACTGGCGCCGAATCAGTCATAGCGGGAGCGCTGGCAGGAACACGAGGCGGTACATCGTCTTTCGAGTCGAGCGCTGGCGACGGCGATGGCGTACGAGTAGGGACAGGTGAGCGTGCAATGGATGGAGAGCTCAACAAGCCATCGTAGTCTGTCAATGGGCTTGGAGCTCGGGGAACCATAATCTTTTCTCTGGGACCTCGAAATAAAAATGAGCCAGCTTCGTTGGACGGAACGTTGGAAGTAGAAGAATGGGTAGGTTCAACTGGCTTAATAGGCTGCGGAAGCATCATAGTCGACGAGATTGCACCGAGCGCAGGCGCAGTGCGATAAGGAGGGAAAGAGCCAATGATATTGTGGCGTAGATAGAAGGCTTCCACAGCTTTTATATCTGTTCTCGCGAACACGTGTGAATTGTGTGAATGGCGTGGGCGTCGGGACTGTCACTCAGGAAGCGCTAGCAAGCGCCCTAATGGAATACGAAGACGCCAATGAGTCAGAGATATCTAGAATGCATCGAAAAGAGAAACAGCCACGTAGGTAGAGATTTCCAGCGTAATAGCGCTCTCATTACGAGCATTCGCAGCACTAGAAAAGCCGTCAAGGGTTCTCGAATTCGTACATCTGCATGCATAGTTCATAGAAGTCGCGTGTAACACGCGTCAAAAAGAAGAGATGTATCATTGTGATTCGAGGCGCCAGAATGTCTGCAGAGTGACTCAGTGAATCACTTATACAGCGCGATTATTGCCATCACATATACATTCCTCGAATGTCAAACAATTTCTCTGGATACGATCGATGTTGATCAGATATCCGAGTCAATTTTCTTTTTTCCACCAATGTGTTCACATCCCGCGAATGGATCCTTGAAAAATCTCTGAATCTAGGGAGCTCTGAGTTCTTAAGCTGTCAGTCATTTAGCCAGGATAAATCGCGCTGAGTGAGGCTAACATCGTGTCGACGAGTGGGAATGCAGAGCTCATGGTGGAGATGGGCTGATTTGGAGCAACTGACGTCAATGACCTAGAAAGGGATAATAAAAATCCCGGCTTTAGGACGAATAAATCGCGTAAAATGGTGGTGGCCATGGACTGCCAGATAAGAAACATTCAAACAATTCTCAATAAGCGCTGAGGCACTTGAAGCTTTAATCGCCAACTAGTTGCCAACCTTCTGGTTTCAAGACCAAATAAACTTTTTGCCTTGTTACCCAGGTACGCAATCATACGTCGCTTCACAGCCAATGTATCTGAGATGAAGAAGCTGGCAGCCCGTGATTTCGAGAATTTACTACAGGTATGTAAGTGTTCAATATGATCGAGAACTATGAAGCTCAATCTAGTCTCAATCTACAATCGACGTAGTACGCAATCTCTGCCTTTGAAGGCCTTTAAAGAGCGAGTACAATGATCGCTTGATGAAGCTCTTGTACCACTCTGCAGAATGGCATGCTTTGGCAAAACTCAGAATCATCATCAGTGTTTAACAAAGCCAGTAAATCGGTGCAGGTTGTATGTTGTGCCATATTGAATGTGTTCTAAGTATTTGATGCAGATATACGATGGTTGCAGTGGCTTTCCATGTCAAACCAATTTAAACACTATGAGTTTAAGACTAAGTGAATTGTTCGAAACAGGGAATAATGGATCATAATAAAATCTTCTGAGTAAGTAGGAAGTCCTCGAGCTGTATCATAAGTATTCACAAAGAAGAGACCTGAAAGATCATGAGAGATGTGGAACAAATGTTGACCAAGAAATGACTTTAAAGGATTCTGGCGGAAGGTGGAAAATGTCCAAAACACACAACACAAAAAGTAACAGAACGGCTGCAGCATAAAAAGGAAGTAAAACGATCAACATCATACTATCAGGAGACCATTTTCGGCATCGCAGAGAATGTCTGACTTGAAACCACCATCCTTGTCTTTTGCTTTGAGTCTTGCTTTGAGTACTCTCAATAGACTGAGAGTGCGGAAGATCATTGCACCAATTACACCAATTTTCTAAACATCCCGCAAAGGAGTATATTATACCAAATATGGTCACACAGATTGTGCACCAGCGCCACAGGATCACTTCTGCATCAGAAGGGAAATTGTGGTTCCATGCCAGAAGATGAAGACCGCCATAGAGTGCGGATATCATCGCAAATCGGAGGGCGACCTTGGGCTCATGGGCTGTATTTTCAGAACTGATCATGGCTAACGCTGCAATGTCATCCAGGGGAAACTCCATAACATAATTCAGTGAATACCATTGGGAGGGTTTGTCCAAGGCATAATGATCAAGAGCACTGGAAGCAAGCATCCATCTTCGGACGTCTCGTTCATCAAGCCAGAGCATAGCGGGGGCATATTTCAGCTGTGTTGGGCAAAATACCCGTGCGATTTGTCGCTGGAGCCAGTTGGAGGATCCTAAGACACGTAATCTATTGCTAAATGGAAATACGGAAAATCCGGTGTGTCCGAGTTCCATTCCTGCCTGGAGACATACTGGGAAACCTCGACGGACATGGGGATTGACAGAGAGACGAAGGTCATCCCAATCAGGATCAGTGTCATGAACAATGAAGATAGACCCAAACTCGTGTGTCCGAAACCATCCAACTCCGTCAGGACTTTCCTGAATGTATGTACTGCTCATACACATATATGCAAGCAGTTCGCGACAAGCCATGTCATCTCCCACCGAAATGATCACTGGCTCTCTCACATTCAATGGTTTGTTCCACCAGAGAAAGTAAGCCACCAGCATACATAATGCGTGTGCCACAGTTGTGAGCTCTAATAAACTAATAGGCAACCTTTGGGCAACGCGTGCTATGCATTGCAAGCAGAACCATCCTGCCTGCAGACATACTAAGGTCTTGGAAAGGCCGTCTGCCTTGCTTTTGTCCAGTATTTGCTCCTTGGTGAGATGAGGAATGAGTTCGGGGGAGTGACGCATTAAAAAGGCTACGCCTTCCGGAGTGAGGGTCGTGCGAACTTTGGATCCTGGAAGGAAGGGCTCTCCCCCAGTTGTATCAAAAACAAAACCTCCCATTACAGCAAAAAAGCTGTGGACAGGTGTCCAGAAGGTTATCTGCCTTGTCGGACAGTTCTTCTGTGGCATTCTGGTCTGTACAACCTTTCGTCCAAGCCTTTGACATATCCAAAACCTCCCACAGACAAGAATTTTCCGCCAAGACAGAAAAGGCCCATCCGGTTCGGATTCTGAATATCTCTGCTCTCCAAGAAAGTACAGCTTAGCCTTCAAATCGAGGGATACCGCTGACCTTCGCTGGAGCCATGCAAAATATACAATGGCTTCTGGTGCAAACAAAGCAAATAGAAGTCGTTTGATCCTTGCCTTCCAGCCTTCTCCAGCATTAGGATGCACGGAAGTCCAGACGCAGAGGACGAGAGTGAGAACGCAGCTCGAAATGATGCTGAACGAACCTCGAGAATTGGGTTCTGGTTTCCAGAGTATGCTGTTCGCGGATGTAGCGTCCAGTACGGGGGCCATGTCAAGGCGAAGAGATACGGAGAGATCCACTAGAAATCTCTCTGCTTATTATATAGAGAGATGCACAGGATATCTGGTAAATGCTGTAGAAGTTCTCAGGATGGGCGCATTTACGCGCCCAAGTTACGATAAGATCATCGGAATTCAGCTTTTGGGTATAATGGGGGAACCTAGGGTTATCGATGTCGTGGGCTGGGTAAGGGTCCCATTGGTAAGATCAAGCTGATCAAAAGGGAATCGGACTCATGATTCAAATGTTGAATGGCGAGCAAAGGTTAAAGAATAAGCGCCAACTTCCCCAAGCTGACTGGCCTCGCTCAATAAACTGGTCAAGTGGAATATTAACGCACTGGGTCTTTCGTACTTAGACAATTTGCGTAGTTCACTGGCAACTTTGTAACAGCAGTTGTCAAACATGGCATATTTAAAGCGCGTTTGGGGATTCACAGTTGGAGGAGCGCTCATTCGCTCTTACTGTCAATTCAGACCAAAGACAAGCATGCATCGAGGCAGTAGTCAATAATAAGAACCTAATAGTACAAATACATGTTATGTAAATACCAAAATAAACATCCAAACCTTTGTATCTAAAATCACCCGCCCAGTGAAACATTTAGATTGCATGTGCAACGAAAGCGTTGGACGAAAATGTATGTATGTGATACGATAAAGATAATTTTCGAAAAAAATGGGCACGAGGAGTAACATTGGATGTATATTCAAGAAGACCAAGCGATAATAACCAAAAAGGAAAGGGAAAAAATTCAGGGCTTCCACCCTTCCCAAGGTAATGAGATCCTCCCATTCGCAACCAATCGCGTGCCCTGACTCTTGATCTTGCTTCTTGACTTGTTTCTCCATCTTCACCCTTTGCTTTCTTACATCGTCGTCCTTGACATTGAATGAAAATGCGAGCGTAATAAAGGCATCAGGAGTCGGAGTTAGCCATGTCGGGGAAGGGCGTTTCAGATAATACTAGACAGCGTTTTCAGAAGTGGCATCCAAGATGGCGTGACGACAGCAGTAGAGTATAGCGAGTCCTACACGAATTAATATGGGTACCCCTACGCACAAAACATGTCAACGAATAAAGAAACACAGCAAGGAGAACGTACTCTCATATGGGAACAGATCCCAAACTCTGTTGACATAATGTATCAACTAACCAAGGGAGACAGATATGCGCAGGGTTGATACCCATATCGACCAGTACCTTCTTGGACACCTGTGCGTCGTTTGCCTCGGAGTACACGACTAAATAGCGCAGCATCAACCTCCATCTGCGTTGAATTCAGTGAGAAATAGGGTCGAAGAGCAGAATCCATCACGGAGACAAAAATCCAGAACCCGTCTTTCTCTGGAGCAAAAAAAAGCGTGTGTCCAGCAATCAAAGTAAGCCCTAATGAACAAACTCATGAATAGGTATCGAAGACAAGAAGGAAATTCACGCACCGGTGAAATACTGCACATCGGCACCATGGTTAGATACACCTACAACAGACTCAACAATGGGCCTTGTGTAGACTGAGGATGAGGGTGTTCCCCAAACACCTCGTCCCATCTCTCTCCATAACCGCAAAGGCTGCTACTCGCACCTGTTTACGCAACTGCGAATAGACACCTGCTACACCCCTTGACTTGGCATTTGTGAGATGCGCCCAGATAAGGTATCTAACAGACGACGGCACGCCCTCTCCCAGCAGCTTCTGCAATTTCTTGTTCTTCTGCACTTGCGCAGCTGGAATAGTAGATATGACCGCCATCTACTTTTGCTCTCGTTGTCCCAGAAATACTGGAAGAGACTGATATCGCGGGACTCTCCGACCTGAAATGTATCGGACCCCCATTTGCAGTTCTGGATTCCAATCTCCTACCAGGCACAGGAGAGTTCGAGTCCTCACTGGAGGCCCTACTCGTAACCGGAAAATTGGGTCTCACAAGCTCAAAGTCCACGTCCTTCACCTACAGTCTCACTCTCGTTGATCCCAATTGGTGAAGTGACACTTTCTCTGAGGGTGCCTCTGCGCAAGTTGGGTATTGAGTTTCATCTACAGAGAGGGCTGACGACCGACGAGGGGTAGGGATATTGCTTGAGACCTGAAGCTCGAGATAGACATGGTATCTGAGTCCTTGGCTGCTGGTTGATCGTTGGATCGCCGTGATTGTGATACATCTCTGGTCACCGTAGAAGACGCCGGATTCTCATCAGTCCCATTATCAGCAGTCTTTGAGAGTGACGGCCTTCGTGAAGACTCTCCAGGGAGTGCAGCCATCGATGTTACTTTCCGTAGCTGACTTGGACGCCCCTTTGTGCTAAAGCCAGAGGAGGACTGGCAGGAGCTTTGGCTCCTCCACCGATTAACGAGGGAGACCGCGAAGAATCATTGAAAGGCATAGACAAATGAGATGGAGAATGCACGTTGCGCAATTTGGAACTTGACGCCGGTCCACGTAACGGCGACGAAGTCGGTGAAGTCGGTGAACCTTTCGTTAGTGACGAGGGTGCTGTTGCCAATGGCGAAGATGTAAGAGACCCCGAACGTGTAGTGGTGGAGGCTTATTGGCATTTGGGATACTAAATGTTTATGGATAAGCCGACACACATTGATTTACCAAAAGAAACCATACTCACGGTGAGGGTCTATCCTTGGAAGCGAGAGGAGAAGAAAAACCAGTAGAAAAGCTTTTCGATCTTGGACGTGATGTAGGGACCTGTGGCGTAAAATTCTCTCTAGGGATGAGAGCGCCAGATCCAGGCGGAGCAGGGCTGGGAGACGCTACAGGCGGGGTAGAGGCGGTAGGTATGGAAGCAGACGCTGTCACACTCCGTTTGATATTATTCATCTACGGAGGTTGCTGCGATTGCTGATAAGGTTGGGGTGACGGACTACTGGCAAGAGCTGGAGTCTGCGGAGTAGGCGGATTAGAAGATACCGGTGTAGTAGAAGAAGAATTTCTAAATGTTGGAGTCGGAGACATTGCTGTCGGAGATCTGATCCCGCTACAGAATTTCGCTTGGTCATAACTGGTCGCTTCAGTTTGGAATGGAAATGAACACTCTGCGCATGAAATTTCTCGACCTCTTCGCAATAGCCCTGCGCAAATCGATACTGTAATTTCATCGTCCTATACAGCTATTGAGCACATAATTCAAAAAATTTATTAAATCAACAAATACCTTTAAAAACATCGGAATGTCTGCTGTTTCAGAAGGAGTAACTCTTTCATTTCACCAATGGGCTCACGTCCCGCGAATGGATCCTTTAAAAAGCTTGAATCCAGGGGCTCGATGTCTGTAGTCATTTGCCAGGATAAATCGCGCTGGTGAGGTTAACATCGTGTTGACGAGTGGGAATGCAAAGCTCATGGTAAAGATCTGATTCGAGCAATTTGGACGCGCCAATGAACTAGAAAGGAATAATAAAAATCCCCGGCTTTAGGAGGAATAAAATTGTGTAAAATGGTATTGGTGGTGTCACCGAACAGGGTCAATGAGCGCTGAGGCGCTCGAAGCTTTCAGCGCTCAAACTTGTCGATGAACTCTTGTGGTTTTGAGACCAAATAAACTTTCCTCCTCGTTACCCAGGTCGCATTTGCGGTTTGGTCGCGCGGATCTACTTAAAACACCGTAGTCGTTCCTCGGCGCACCTTCAATTTACAAAAACATCAACCTGGACCGAAAGGAATCAAAAAGCCAACTACAATGGACACGCTGGAGCGTTTAGCATCATGGCTGTTGGATATATAATGTAGATGCGAGCCAAAAGTTCGTCTTCAAAACATCTTATTTTCTGTCATTCTGATACTCATTTTCGCCCTTCATCCTGCAGAGCGAGCGTGCGCTTCTCAATGGCAGCAGTTCTTTTTATACACTTTATACACTCTCGCGATTCAGTGGAGCTGAAGCACTATGTCAAAAATATCTGGACGCCACACAGCCGCCGCTGCAGAGTTGCAGTCTAGTTATTTTTTTGGTGGAACGTATGGAAGTCAAGCGGTTTGGATCGGGGCAGTGGACCCTTTCTATTTTAGCCGTCGTAAGTCTGAATGGATTTTAGTCAATGGTTTGGAGATTGAACCGATTATGGAATCTGTAGTCGATGCCCTGGCGGGCTCATCGAACTAGACAGTGATCGATATAGTCTTTGATGGTATCTTTTCACTGGAGACTCGTACGACGACGTCCAGTGAGTAGCGATTGCATATTTAGCTACGGAGGAAAGACTTTCTACGATATTGCCACTACCGCTGTGGACAGCACGTACTGCGGAGGCGGGCATAAGTTCGTTCTCTCTCTCTTCCAGGATTGTGATTTTGACTGCTTTTCAGTATTTTGGAGCGGCGCTCGAGACTATAAAACGCCATCGTATGTTTTTGAGCATTCATTCCTTCACTCGGACTTATCATTATTGTGATTTTCAGACCAACGAACTTTACGTGGCATCTTCGGGGTACCTGTATGAAACAGCGAACGATGAACAATATCTTCAAAACCTGAATACCAGTAAGATGATATGTTTATCTTTTCTGTCGCGGAAGTAACTCGATATAGCATGGACATGGCTCAAGGACTCCAACATACGGGTAGTAACGGACGTGAGTTTCTTGCCTGGTATCGGGACTACCCTTTCGCTGATGAGCTCTTCTAGTCTTCAACGACGGTCTCACTAATGACGGTACCTGCAGCAACAACGGAGAAACTCAGTGGTAAGTCTGTCTTCCTCGCTGTACATAATTAGTCGCCTCTAATGGATATCTAGGACCTATAACCAAGCCGTCGTCTTAGTCGGCTTGGCCTATCTCTACAAATGTATGTAAAATTCAATTTGCTCCTCGAATAAAAGCTGACCAACGTTCCCTCAGACTACCAGGACCAAGACGCACGCTGCGTACACCATAATGGACGACATCATCGCGAATACCAACATAATCATCAACGGCCTGGAGGCCTTAGGGAAACATGCGAGGATGCTACCATCAACGAATGCAGTCTGGATCAACAAACGTTCAAAGGGATTTCATATGTAAATTCTGCTGACGCCCTATGCTCGGAACGCTGTTGATCGAGCTTCCGCAGGGCTTCGTTCCTCAGTATCTCTGGTGAAGATAAAGGTACAACATATTCGGATTTTGTCAAGAGGCGGATCCAGTGCTGGACAACGCTGTGGCGTCTTTCGCCGGGTCGGTCCTATACGAACCTTTGGTATGCTTCGAGTGAAGGAGGTGCTGCGACCTCCTTCACACAAGGTTCAGCTCTAGGTGCTCTTGTAGCTGCCGCGGAACAGAGCTGTTGAAAAGGAATCAAAGCGATAGTACTAGCCACAGTATACCCCGCTTCTACATTCAGCCGTATGACAAATTCTTTCCGGTTTCAATTTGGCTGGCATTCAAACGACTGGATTCCCGAAGCGTAACAGCGACCAAAGCGTGGTGATTTAGGCCTCACACAGGAGACAAAGGCCCCTGACACAATCGAATGAAACTGCGTCGGTCTGATGTCCCTCACATTCCACACAGCGCAACGAGAGTACCCACTGGCTGACGCTCAAAATGTCAAAGCTGGGACCGGTCATTGATTGACACGAGACATCGCCTAAGCGTATTGAACCTTTTCGGGAAGTACGCTAAAGCCTAAGGCTTACACTCAAGCCTCAAGAGATCAAAGTAAATTGCCACGCACTGCCTATCGATTCTTCCTCTGCACAACATAAGCAAGACATGTTCTACTCACAATAGTCTATCGAGTGCGTACGTCTGTACCATACTTTCTCGGCCACGTTCCACGATCCTCCCGCAACCCCAAAAATCCTCATCCTGGCGTTCGGAGCGGTTTGGGCTCTGGGCTTCCATACATTTGGCATTCGAGGTTTGTCTACTCATTAATGTACTATCGCTTGTACTCACAGCTTGCTTACTAGAAATAAACAAGATTGGCACGATGTAGGTTATCCTGTTATTCTTCAGATGTTGCGACCCTGATACGTGTTAGTACATACATCTACTTTGCAGACCACGCTGAATAGTCGAGGCTTAGTTTAATCGATCTCCGCCCTGAATGCTATCGAGAGTAATTCCCATTCTCAAGCGTGTATATTCGGTGGTGTCGATGCCTTTTTGTCTCTGGCCCACTACGAAGTTGTCGTAGAAGCCTTCAACAGCGAACCATGTGCATAGCAACATCCTTTCTCTTCGGACACGATTTGTATGTTTAGACTTTCCACACTTTGGAGGTTGGTGAAAAGCATGTTGAATTCCGCACCGCCGGAATTCTGCAAAGCCTTCGTCGTCAGCCGAAGTATGAGATATGACAGGCCATTTCGTTCGGATTCTTGCGAAGAGTGGGTATGATTCGGGCCCAGGTTGAAGTCGGTACGTAAAATTTCGACGGCTCCTTCCTGGTAAAGGTTCCCGATTTACAGCCTTTTATAGATGAAATCAAGGAAGCGCACCGCGCGATGAAAACCTCGAGGATATGATCATGATCGACGGATATGTATCGGACGTAGGACCGGTAACTTGCAATTATTTTAGGTTGCACGTTGTGGATGGTATTTCAAGGGTTATACGAGCGATAGAAAGTCCCCATGCTTTACGCTTTACGCCCCCTCGAATATCGTCGAGTAATAATGCCAACAAGGTCAGTTTTTTTCATCTCATTTTTCACGGCGTAGTAGACTGAACTTTCCCTTTTTAAAAAGAGAATTTACAGACGACAAGGCATCCATTACTAGCAACAAGAGCGTCGCAAATGGCAGAACAGGACGAGAGAACAGCCAAAGAGGGGAACGTGTTTCCTTGGCTCCGGGAGACGAAATGGTAGGCCTTTGGAGGATATTAATGCGGAAGCTTACTCAGGTTGACCTGCAAGCCGCGATTGTGGCAAGAAGGGGATCCCTACAAGTTCGCGCCTAAAAGGCGGGGAGATCCATGGGAGGAAAGTATGAAACGCGTAGATCTGTACGATGATGAGATGTGTCGTGCGTGGAAGGAGGATGTGGACACACTGTTAGTTTTTGTGAGTGAATTTTTTTTTCCAATCTCGTGTTGTCGCTCACCCTGGAGTAGGCGGGATTGTTTTATGCTGCCCTGACGGCCTTCATAATCGAAAGCTATCAATGGCTCCAGCCCAACCCCACAAATCAACTGCTTCAACAGATTGCCATGCAATTGAACGCAGATGTATCTGCCGTAACATTTCCGATGTCTCCTCCTACTTCAGCCTCCATTCGGATTAACACTGCCTGGTTCCTGAGTCTTATACTCAGTCTATTGACAGTTTTGCTCGGTATTCTTTGCAAGCAGTGGCTTCGAGAGCATCGACGCGATACACCCTGCTCCTCATCAAAGGAAGCACTAGAGCTTCGACAGCTCCGTTTTGAGAGCTTGGTGAAATGGGGTATCCCAGCACTCCTTGCTTCACTCCCTCTAATTCTACAAATCGCTCTAGTTCTCTTCTTATACGGAATCTTGGATCTCCTCTGGTCGCTTAATGTCGTCGTTGCGGCCTTTTCCACCGCAGCGACTGCTGTTGGCGTAGCAATGCTCTGCTTTACCACACTCCTTCCTGCCTATTGTCTCCTTAGATTCCCCTCCACGGTAGTCAAAGATGAAGTCCTTCTTTGCCCTTACAAGTCTCCCCAATCATGGCTATTTTACAAACTGACGACATTCTTCTTTATCGGAGGTAGGAGCAACGAAGAGCATAAACATCACTTCGAAGACTGGGCTTCTAGTGATTTGCATTTGCTCCGTAACCACACTCCCACTCGTACTCATAACGTTTTTCTCCTTCGGAGTCTTCGTTGGATGGTCAAAACGTTTTGCGACAGTACGATCATGGCCAACCATATGTTTCACTGTTTCCAAAACCTTTCCGTTGACGTGGCTGCATATGCCACCGGAAAGCCAGAAGAGCTATCGCGAGATGCAATATATTACGATTTATTCAGGCATTCGTCCTGGGATCTTGATATTGGAAAGTTCCTTGCAGAGCTTTTCCTTCGTCAAGTCAACTCTCCATCTCAGGATCTAGATCATAGAGGAGTCGGAGATGCTCTCAGGTCGTTCTGGAATCTGGCGGTTGTGGATTTCATTGGAGACGGTATGTAGAACCTTCTCCGAGCCTAAAGATTCCGTATCTTATCCGAAACACAGACCAGTCACCTCAACTTCATCTCGAATTGCTATACCAGATAATCGCAAGCATCAGATGCTACTGCGCCGACAACCGCATCACCCTTCTCGACATGAGCCCACTCATGGTTGTATGCAAAGAACTCTGGAGGCATCCAGATCCAGCCATACGAGAGCAAAGTATCTTGATAGTGGATGATTTCGAAGCCTGGATCTCTCGCACCGGCGAAGAACTCCAACGCGAATTCATCCCCAGTTTCGCATCGTCGATCGCAGACATCATCTATTCGCAAGAGGATCGGGCGAGTCCGATTTCAGCTCTCATTCTTTCCGAGAAAGGTCACGGCTTTATCAAGTTCCTAGACCATCACCTTGCGTCGAAGGATATTGATATGGATAAGTATTCGCTCCAGGATATGCCCATGTCGTGGCAGGAGGGAAAGACGAAAGTGATTAGACTGTCCGGACTTTCTCCAGACTTCTTTGATATACCCGACTTTGACTCACAAGGGCAAGGACATAACCACGTAGGCAGGTACTTGGATGTCAGCGATACACATACTGTAGCTGTGTAACTCGATATTGCTCGTTAGAGATAGAACTTTCTGTAACTTAGAGGTCATCTAGATACTTAGACTGTAGTGTACGGCAGACTCAATAATTAATGGGCGCTTCTTAAAAGTTCGTTTTCTGTTCATTACCGCTTTCGCCGCAAATGATATTTTAGTGGATATAAGCCTTGGAGCCCTGTGAGTTTTATGCTCAGTGTAATTCTTGCTCAGTTTCCGATTGATTATTCAGTGCCAATGCTTGAACATGTACACTCTTCACGCCATATTAGTTTTTCTAATCCTCAACTGGCTCAGTATCTATTCGAACCGTCAAGGCTCTAACTCGTCAAAATGGTCTCGAGCTTGCGAAAGCTTGCTTTAACAGCACGGCAACAATAAATGCCCTAATTAGCTGCCTTGACGCGTTCACAGTTCCCCCAGACTTTTACAACGCTTCCTCGTATGCCGCAGCTCAGCCAACAGATAAAGAGCGTAAAGCTTGGGTGTCTGTGGTTAATTCCATGCTGAATGCAAAAACTACCGACTCAAACGCTGACTGCACGCATATCCCAATACCAGACCTGTTGAAAGACATCTATAGCGTCACGACATTCAACGATGTTTCCACCAATAAAACGTTTTGTATCCTTTTCGAGACAACTGCCTCCTCCGACATGCTTTCTGGGAATACAAACTATTCATATACGAAAGGATGGGGCTTGATGGTCGTTCCTGCTTCAGCTGCCGACATTTCTCGTACCATACACATTTCGGCTCCACATCCTCAGGCGGATATTGGTACCCCTCAACAAGCTGGGGCTATTTTTGCTCTGGCTGGAGCACATAGCTTGTTGGTATCGGGGAGATTTAGGTCAGCGTTTAGGGCGCAGACGGATTGTATCATACCTGCTTCTGCTAGAGGGATGGTTTATTATAAGACGGATCCTACTCACGATGTGGTGCGCATGTGGTGCTAATTCTACTAATTGCGTTTAACTCAACTTGGTGATTATCTAGGACGAGCCTTTCAATGTCGCTAACCGAGTAATCCGAGAGTGGCAGAACGCGAACGGGGGATGTCCACCCGAGACATGTGCGTATATCCAAATGCACGGTAAAGCTGCACGTTCTTGTGCGGTCGATACGGTTTTCATTTCGAGTGGGCTTGGTAAGTGCTTTCAGACGATGCAACTTGAACAACACTTTCCTTATCTCATCCCCGCAGGTACCTCTACCTCATCTCTGGCATGGTACCAGGACACAACTCTCGATATTCCTGCTCGTCGGCTCCGCGACGTAGCTCGGACCGTTTTCAAGTCCAATCCTCATACCTCGAGTTGGAATATTTCCCTCCCATCAGACGATCTTGCTTGTTCTCTGACCGCAACGACTAACGTTTTTGGTCGCTTGATTAATGGTGTCCCCGACAAGTACATTTGTACCATGGAAGCGAATTCAACTACGGCTGGTACGGGCGAGTTTGTGCATATTGAACAAAGTATTGTGGCTAGGGAGGGGGCGATGTATGAGCTGTGGGGTGAGGTGTTCAAGAACACTTTCTAGAATTACAGAGAAGAGAATTTTGGGACAGGTCTTTGTATATTTGATGAATATCGGTCACGGTTTTCTTAGTCTGCTCGTTTTACAGTTCCAAGTTTCGGACGTCGCTCTCGGCCATTTTCTACTTACCTTGGACCTTGTGCGCCTTGAGATCGGCCATGCTCTTTCGATTATCGATGAACAAACTTTCATTCAAATGCTTGGACGCCGACGAGACATAAGACTCAGATTTGATGTTATCTCTTGATATTATCTCGACAAGGATCGTGTTTTTTTTTTCTTTTTCCCAATAGTGACATGGGCTCGAGTTCTTGACTCGACGCACGGCTTTGTCTACGACTCAGCCACTGAGTCTTGACGCTGTCCAAACTTCGTAATGAACACCAAAGTACATGCAATAAGCGGCTATTGGTCGACATTCTGAATCATGTCAATCTACCCTATCGACAGTATAAGCTAGGGAATCGGCCCACCTCCTCAAGAGGAACTCGACTATGTAGGCTTTTGCAAATGCTATAGGAGCTTCACAGCCTTGTTCTCGAAACGAGATCATGATTCAACTTGAATTCAACATTATGACTTGTCGAAATATATTATAATTAAAATACTACACCGCCCTCCCTCTTATCTGCATCATACACATACCGGCGATACACTAGTATGATCGAGGTCAATCAGTAACCGAATCGTGGAATGGTATAGACTATTGCTATTACGGAAAAATGCAAGCTTGGGTTCTGTTCGTTTAGGTTGAAACAGCTTGGCCTTTTGGAAACAGTTTCACAATGTACGCTCTCTCGATTCTTATGATGACTTGATGTATTACCTCCAAGTATGTTGGATGCTTTTGCTTTCATTCGCTCAACGCTTTCCTGGCTTTTATAATACATATTGACCTCTCCGCGCGTGTTTGCTCGTCGATTACAACCTACGGCACCTATGGACTCTCTTTGCCGTTGCATTCTTTCAAAGGAGCACTGAAGTGGCGACATCGTATCATACCACCAACCCATGCTCCATCTGGCTCTAGTGAAATGCGCCACAGCGTGTTGATCATGAAACAGTATCAAGCGATAGCACGATAGCACATAAACCCTCAGACAATGTGAAACGTTGGGTAGCCCAACGCCAGCACATCTTAGCCAAAACATCCAGATTATTGTCTATCTCTCGATTTCTGAAACGAGTTCTTGCTTCCTTTTAAGTGTGGCCTTCCTGGGCATTATTGGTTTGCCAAACCATTCCTTTGACCATCTCGCCCAAAAGACTATGGTATTGCAAGGCTTGCATAGAAAATCCGACCAATCCTTAAACGGCCCGCATGTAACTGTCGTTATCGGTTCCCATTCCGATGTCCCAGCCAGCGACAAAGGGGCAGATAGGGATTGGAAATTTTGGTGCATTATTCTTTCTCTAGGGATTTGTATGGTGCTGACTGCTCTTGAGTTTGTGCGTATTCTCTGCTTCAAGTTTCCCAACCTTCTTTGTATTGATTCTCGCAAAGACTGCGATAGGAACTGCTCTTCCTATAATAGCCAGTGATCTTCATGGCTCGCAATTTGTATGGGTTGGGTCTGCTTACACTCTTGCATCGACCGCACTGTTACCATTTTGTGGTGGGTTAGCTCAAGTGCGTTGGGATTATGCGTTCGACCTTGATCAATCGTTGTTAATCTGCAATTAACATTTTTTGAATTTTTTGAAATCAGGTAATCGGTCGGAGAGCAGTTGTGCTTGGTTCATTAGTAGTATTTGCAATTGGAAGTGCTTTATGTGGCGCTGCGCCCAGTATGAACTTTCTAATTGCAGGCCGAAGTATGAATTTTCACTCTGGACTTGAGAGTAATTCGCTAATCATCAGAACTTTTTTTCAAAGCCGTTCAAGGCTTAGGTGCAGGGGGCATTACTGCATTGATTCAAATCATACTGGCGGATTTGGTGCCACTTCGTGAGCGGGGGACTTTCAACGGATTAATGGCACTGTGAGGCATCACAGTAGTACAATGTTGACCATTCTAATATCATATTCCTAGGGCGTGGACAATCGGGGGTGGATCAGGTCCGGTAATTGGCGGGGCTTTCGCCGAAGCTGGACAATGGAGATGGCTATTTTGTGCGCTTCACCCTCTCATGAACAGTAGGGGTTGTTGAATGTGGTTCATTAGACATCAATATCATTATCTCTGGTGTAGCATTCGTCATGGTCTTCGCCTTCCTTCGTTTACGGACTCCTTCCACACCTTGGCGGGAACGGATTCTTGAGATGGATTGGATGTAAGTGTTGTTTGTTTTGTGTGTTGTGTGTGTTAATATTTATATATTGAACTTTCACAGCGGCAACATAATTCTTATAACGGCGACAACCTCCATTGTAATTGCGCTGACCTGGGGAGGGATTCAATCTCCTTGGACCAGCCCGCGAATTCTGATTCCTTTGATACTTGGTCTGCTCGGGCTTGTTGCGTTTATTATCTACGAGGCAGTTTTAGCGAGTCACCCTATTGTGTGTCATGTTCCTTACATCAAAGGCCCTGTAGCTGAGATTTTGTTTTTTTGCTTAGGTGCCCTTCATACTCATGTCTGATAGGACTGCAGTGAGCGGATACATCCAAAATTTCCTAATGGGCGTTATCCTTGCTACTTTGAGCTGTAAGCCTATAATTTTCCACGGATAATACATTGGAAGGACTCATTTCAATCCCACCAGATTGGCTTCCAGTTTACTTCCAAGCTTGTAGAGATGCAGGTCCTACTGCATCTGGAGTTGACAGTTTTGGCCTTACTTTTACTACCAGTCCTAGTGCCATGGTTGCTGGCATCTTAATCCAGACGATGAGCCGCTATCGACCTCAGATGTGGTGCGGATGGGTTCTAATGATCATTGGCACCGGCCTACTCAGCACTCTTGATACAAATTCCAGCCCCGGAAAAGCAGTGGGGTTTGAGATCATTACTGGGGTGGGGATAGGAATCATCTATGTTGGTGCATACTTCCCTGTTCTTGCCCCCATTCCTGTCACCAAAAGCGCTCCTGCGCTTGCCTTCTATACGTGTGTTCGGAATTTTTCCCTGGTTCGTGCTCTTCATCAAGTTTATTTTTCATGCTAAGCAACATTCCATAGGTTTGGGGTGTAACAATTGGTGGTGCCATCCTACAGAATGAGCTAAACAAGAGATTACCAACCGATTTCCTCTCCGAGTTCCCCAGTGGGATTGAAGTGGCCTTTTCAATCATTCCAACTATTGGGACTTTGCCAGAGCCTTTGAGGGCCGATGTCAGGAATGCATTTGCAGGAGCACTCCAGGTCATGTGGAGAGTTCTGACAGGTATTGGTGGGGTAGGATTGCTTGCCAGTTTCGCTATGAAGGACCTTCCGCTGCACACATCTGTGGATAAGAACTGGGAGAGGACCAACATTGTTCAGAAGAAATGGGGAAATCATGATGTGGAGATTGGGGTGTCAGAAAGAATTCAGATGGAAACCCAATAAACAAAGGCTTTAGCCTCAGTGCGTTTTATTAATATTCCGGCCATGTAAATTAAATCCTTCCCTTTTCTTCCTTTCCTTACAATCCAACAGTCTGGGACAAAAGCATTCTGTCTAGCACAGACCTGAGACCTCCCTGACCTATATTTATTTGAATTTTTGGTTTTAGTCTTGTAGAAGCTGGCCTTCCCCAGCCTCTTATCAACAGATGTCACACAATTTGCTAAAATGTATTATTATTTAATTCTCTACAGAATCATATGGTTAAATAATCTTGATATATACAAATTTGCCTTTTGGTTTGTTTAAAATCCCAGATTTTGGAAAGCTCTTCAAGCAACATCAAGCAAAGGTAACGTTCTAGCTTGTGAAAGTGAATGATACAGAAAACAAACAAGTGCAGCAGCATGGAATAGTTATACCAAATGCAGTGGGTTGATACAGCTTCCAAGTGAGCTTTCACCATTTTCTAAACCTGTCTATATCTATGAACAGTAAAAGCCAGAAAAATATAAAGGTGCCTAACATGATAAGGGAGAACAAGTTCTAGATAAGAATTGAACCTCCAGTATTTAATGATTGAAGCACTTCATCAATGCTTGCCATATATGAGGCCCAATCACCCAAATCCTGTGAGACACTAGAATAGGAGGTTGAGAACGGTTTTCACATATCAAGGGATGCAGTTTACTACCTGGTATGCTGAATGTCATTTATTGAATGTGATTCTTGAGCCTGAAAAGATTGGCATTGGGCTTCCTATCAGCGTATAGCTAGTTTAGCAGTGCAACTCTGGTAAAATTCAGACTGACCTCCAAAATATTCAGGTGTTGCATGCATCTGAGAATGATTACTGGGACCTGGCTCGGGAACAGGGTTTGAAAGGCTCGGAGCCCAGGCTTCAGGCTTGAGCCATTGCTTCTGTTCTGTAGACCAGTCAACATGCTCATAAACTGGAAGGCTCCCAAGTTCACTACTGTGTAAAGGTAAATTGAAACCATTGAAAGGCTCTGAAAATGGCGAGAGAATTGTGGACTCGAGAGCCACTGAAACTCGACTACTTCCAGCTATTCGTCGCTGATCATTTGATCCGACATGATTGTCTGATGTATCAATGTCGTTGTCTGCTTTTCGAGTCCGTTTCAAGGATGATGTTGGTTCGCTTGCAGGATAGAAATGACTGACAGACATCAACTCCACCAGAACATCCCTAATGACAAACAGTGAGGATGGTTTGATGGTGAGAAGCCTAGTAACTTACGCTAATCGACCAGCACCTGTCCATCTATATAGCATTAGAACATATGATAAACTTGGGTAACTTAACCATACCTATTTTCATAATGATGGAGAGCATTTATGCCTTTGTGAACATCAGCAAGTTCTTTGCCAAGATCCATTAAAGAGGCGCCTTTTGAGTGTTTTCCTCTCCAGGCATTTATAAGGAGTAACATGGATGAATTGAACAAAGCCATCTAAGAACAAAAAATCACTTTCCAATGTAGAGGTAATTAATGGGCTTATACTAACCAGCACATTTGGTACAACAATCATACCTGCTCCAGGACGCCGCTGGTGAGTATCTATTAGTGAAATACATGACCTGGAAGCATTGCAGCATATGGCCAATGATGGAAAATTCAAAAGCGAGTCTTCTCCTGGCCCAGATATAAATGGTCTGTGCACTAGAATCTTTGGAGGTCACATAGAATACATGATGAATACAATCTCCGACCAGTGAAATACGAACCTGAATCCAGTAGTAAGTTATGTATAACATGGTAGATTGTTGAAAGTGTTCCATATTCTCTCGATTCGGGTCCCATTTCACTGATATTGGAAGCGTTAACATTGAATGGGATTGATTTATTCCATACGCACGATGTTCCGGGATCTCGTCTATCCACTTGTTAAGTAACGAGTCCAATTCAGCAACGATTTTCTCGTGCCATGCTAGTTTCGATAAACCCATGGCAGAATACATATCTGATTGGTTGATTGCATACTGCTCCGGAAATGAGTATGAGTATCAACAGTGAAGAGCTAGGCAATGCTCACGATTGTCCGTAACACCGATCCCATGATAGTCATGAGTTTTCAGAAAACATATCCAATATGACATTGTCGATGGTTTTCCGGGAGGTTGCTGAAATGCCAATTCGGGGTCAGTATGTTCCCAGTATTCTTCATCGCACTCGATTGGAAGATCTACGTCAAAACTAGCGTATCCATTCATAATATAAGCAGTCAATATTCGGAGACAAAAATTTGAACTCACTCATCCTGAACCATTGACCGAGGTCGACCTAGAAAAGAACTTGCAAAGATATCCATGACATACATCACCCAGAAAGCACGTTTCCAGGATTCAGTCTCTACTGAAGGCCTCAAGTGACCGCGATGCTTTCGGTGTGCACCGACATCTTGGATTAAGCGGACCCCGACGCTGATAAGAATCCAACACATGTCCGGAGTCGTAGTAGGTCCCGTAAACGCAACGTATAGCTAGAAAGATAGCTTGAACAACAAAGCAAAGATGAGGGAATATATGATACATACAGTGTACATTTGAATGTCGTAGACGGAGGCAGGTTCAACAAACGAACGATTAAGAGGTTGGATCTGTCGCATATATTTCCAACCAATAGATTGCTCGGAAGTGCTGTTTTCCTCAAAGACGCGAGGATCATTCGAAAACCGGGCGCCCACTGCACACATTACTAGAAGAAGACCTCCAAAGCATCGATCCCTGTGATGTAAACCTTCTGCTAGAGATTTAATAAACAATCGGACGATGCACAATCGGCATAAGTTGGTTGAAATAGACAAAGTACAGATCAACCAAGTCCGCCATGAGGTCGTCAGGTGGAAACTCAAAGGGCGGAGGCTCCCTAAAAGGAACCTTTTGCCACTATGTAGACCAAATCATAAAACACGTTGGTTTGAAAATGCAGCATTCAGAGTGTATACTGACCGGTTGGACCATCCAGAATTCCGTTCTTTTGGTGTGCGGTTTGAGGGGTTTATCGCCGGCATAAAGCTTCTTGATATCCATAACGGCTTTAATCAATGTGATGTTACTGGACACTCCAAAATGTCGGGGACTCTTCTCATCAAACTCGAACATTCTGAGGCGATTTGTTAAATCGTCGACCGAATAGGAAGGAGAGACTTGGATTGCAGCTTCATCTTCCTGGCTTTCATCCATCGCCATTTTTGACGCAGTATCTCCCGGATAGACCACCTCGGACAGAGTCGAAGCTGAACCTCGTCGAAGTTGGGCCATATCTTCCTCTAACTTCTTGATATGATTTGCAAGGTCAACTAGAATCTGTTTGACTTTGACCGAGTCATTTGGGACCTCGAAAGGATGTCGGGTGGACAGGATAGCCTCAACTATATCTTGAATTGGGCGCTGTCCACGAGGTTGTCTGGAACATGTAAGTAAAACTAGTTCATAGCTGACTTGAGCACGGCTCGGAACTTACCCTCTGCGAGGACCACTTTTCTGAAATGGATGTATGTAAGATTACGCACAGACCAGGAGCGCGTATCTATATGTATACCTTCTTTGCCTGTGCCATATCGTGCGTGCACTCGGTTTTGGAAGAGATACAATGAGAGCAAATATTGTCTATGCTAATCGCACTATCGCCTTCAAGGAGTTTTCATCAGTTCCTTCATGCGTGTTCAAACACGTGTTTCTGTTACATTTTACTGTTGAGTGAACATATGTCTATTAAAATCTCAGGACGAGCTCAGAGTATTAAATCTTACTCTTTTTCTTGCGACATTGATCACCTAGGAAGCACTGAGCTTGCTGAGCCGTAATGGTGAATGGTATTTAGTGACTTACACGCATTCTGTAGTCTCCGTTTCTTGTGTTCCGACTGCATATCTTCAGAGTCAGACATTTCGAAAACGCAAAGCAAGATGAACGTTAAAAGGAAAACGCAGAAAAAGGGTGCAGCCGAAAGCCGCGTCATAGCAAATAGGCGCCCACGGCATGCACGTCAGCTTTTTAAAAATTTCTATCTATACTTCTGAGTATCTTGTGCACCAGAATTAAGTATTGCAAAGATTCAGGTGAGATATACTTGCATTCATTTGTTAGCTGCTCCCTCATCGGATCCTTTCAGTCTTCAGATGTTGACGACTCCAATTTCTCCTCAGCCTTTATTCATCATCGAATGCAGAATTTCAGAGCGGGTATTCTATACGCTCATCGGGATAGCTGTGCTTCCCGCTTCTCGTCGCATAACCTACGCAATACCCCAAGCTGACCGTTGAAGCAGATTGAAGCTCCTTCCAGCGATAGATGCTGAAGTGGATGATCTGAGTCTTTAGCCTCAAGCCTACTTAAATGCGTTCGCTGCTCCTTTTTCCGTTATAGCTAGCGTTTGAAGATGATTTAACATCGTCTATCTGGACCTTGAGTATAAACTCCCCCGCACAGCGCTCGGATGGAAATACGATTCTTATCCCGAGACATCGACCTTTGGAACGCTCCGCTTTGACCCATCCATCTCATTATTCTGTTGTACTTTCCTTGGTCCTATCTTCACCGGGTATCACCGTCTAATTCTTCGGTGCGCTGAACGTTATTAATTCAATGGATTCAAGTTGTATCCATTATTGTAAAGGAGCAGATGGATTGGCCTTCGATACTAGTAACTACACATCCGGTTTACTTTCCCGCCGGAACGCTCCTCATTTTCTATTTCTTTTCTATTTCAAAAGTTGGCTCTTTAAATTTGTTCATCCACTCGGAGGTTATTCAATGCTCTAAATATTATCTATCATACCGTGAGCTCTGGCAACAGTGCGTGAAAGCTCATAATGAGTCTACCGGCTTAATTCCGGACACTGACTCTCTGCAGCAGGGAATAGGCGCTCTTCCGCGTTAACCTTCTCCTCTACCCGCCACTCTTCTTTTCCCATTAATAAAATTCTGGATCGTTATACGGTTGTGAGTGGTTTGGACAGCGAAGCTGAACATGTGCAACTTGAAACAGTGTCGGAGAGGGTTGATTTCTGCCTTGTTTATCCAAATTGCTAATATCGTACTAACACTAATAGGTCCATGTACATGATATTATCAAGAGCGTTACTTTTGGCCTTCAACCGACATGTATCTCCGGTTCGCCCACAAATCAGAGTCCCCACTCGTTGAGTATGAGATCGTGCAGTGGTATGTACATGCTCTCTTCGTTTGATGCTGGGATATCAGAGTGTTTTGGGGCAAGAACTGTCCTCTGTATTTTATTCTAACTTTTCCGACAACTAATCTTCGCCTAATCTTCGTTCGATACGTCATTTCGTCGCCATCCCAACGACGTCATCGTTCCTGAACACTGCAGTGCTATAAAAACCTGCTGATCGCGTCCCGAGCATTCATCGAGCCTTCCGCATCAATGGCTAGCAACTCTCGCTCTCCTTCTGCAGGTCCTCCTCCTACTCAGCAACGCTCTCGTCGTCGTGCTTCACGGAGTCCATCTGTAGCGGCAGCAGGAGTTGGTTCAGGCTCTCGGCCGCCTCGTAATCGTCGTCGTGGCCAGCAACCACAACAGGGTGCTCTTGGAGGTCTCGGTGGCGGACTGCCAGGTATAAACGAAGTCGCTAACACTGCGACTGGTGCTGTGAATGCTGTTGGTGACGCTGTTGGAGGAGTTGTAGATGGTCTTGCAGGAGTAGTAGGGGACAAGCCGCTGAAGTTGCGACTCGACCTCAACTTGGATGTAGCGGTTGAGTTAAAGGTGAGTAGCGCTCTTCGAAACGTAACTATTAACTAACTCTTTTGCAGGCCCGTGTCCATGGTGACTTGACGATTTCATTGTTGTGCGTGTTTATCCTTTCTGGGTTGGAGGTTATCTGAGATGTTTTGTATTGCACAGGCGATAATTTTGGGATTATTATGGAGCAGAGTGTTGTCTTCCTGTGCGTCTTTCCCTTTATGCTTCCATGTTTCTTGAATTCACTCTAGTCTTCTATAGACTCTTTTCTTGCCGCGACACCTAGGACGCTTGTACTTGGGACTAATGATTTTTGTGCATCCATATCATTACACCTCTCGCCATCCTCAATGGTTCTATCTACCACTGCAATACGCGTCAAAATGTTCACTATCGATATTTCTGGAACATCTTTTCGCATAGGCATGGCGCAACCGAGGCGAATGCCTTGCAGCTCCAAAATCCTTGTTTTCACCTATCCGAACTCTTCCCTCGGAGATATTATGCTCATTTCTAAACTCGTCGCTCACGGCACGGTTAGTTTTGACAAAGTTATGATGCGGGAGGGATATTATCATGTACATGGTGTTTTCGATAGCGAGCTATTATCTTCCTCTCCGGTCCTCATTCTTCCTTGACCTGCAATGATGGGGACTACTCAAAGATTTTGCGTCACTAGTCGGTTTCAGAGATATGAATAGCTGCTTGAGCGAACTACTCCGCTCTGGGATTGCTACACCGATACGATATATCTCAACGTATACGTTGGTCTTGAGCACAATTGTAGATGGAAGGACCTGAAGCTGGGCTCAGATTGTCGAAGCCTTACCTTGCTCACATGCTGGAGCTTCCTTCCCCAACCTTGAAGTTTCTGCAATCCTCAGTAATGACCTCGCCTTTACTCTTACCATATCTTCCTAGCGTTCCGCCGAACTCTTGGATCGTTCGATCTCGACCAATCTGATGACGGCTAATGCAGATAGATGTCTCAAATGTTCTAATCCAACAAAATCAGATTGAATCGGAGTTTCTTTTTGCATGACTGAACTAGCACTCCAAAATGCTAAAATCTATGTACATATTTATTTTGTTCTGCTTAGTTGAGCTCGGGGTCACTCAGCTTGCGCTTGTCGCATCCTCTTAAGGATCACCAGCTCATCCGCAACCGTGCCATTGAGACCCAACACAAACTGGAACTTCAACGCCGTAGCATTGATCGTCAGCTTGCTGAATCCGTAATGCTCCTTGGTCCAGCACCGCCGTGATGTTCAAGAGCGAGCCACTCAGCTGACTGTGAGACTCGATGTTACCCGCCATGCCATTAACGATGTGTGCTATCGACACGCCTTCGTTGGTGTAGTAGGTGTGGTCGTCTACGATCGACGCAGAATCGATCGTGCCGTTGATAGTGAGGGGGAAGAGGCGCTCGTACCAATGGATGTGGCCAGCGATATAGACATCAACTCCGGCGTCGAGCATGAGCGACTGGAAGGCCGTACGGATGTGAGCTTGATAGGAGGCGGTCCCCGAGCTGTACATGGGTCTGTGGCTGTTAATAACAATCCAAGGCGTCTTGGTGCGGTCGACAGCTGCGAGATCCGCCTTGAGCCATTGGTACTGCTCGTACGCAGTGTTGTCTTTGAAACTACCGTCTATGGCGCCGAATGGTCCACTGTCTGTGATAAATGTCTGGTCTTCGGCGGGATGAGTCTCATCACCTGTTAGGTCGGCAACAAATGGGAATTCTGGACTATTGGCGTAATCCGTTTCGGTATTGAGAGAGATGAAGTGGGCTAGTCCATAGTCAAATGAGTACCAGAAGCTGTCGACGCCACCAGACTCGTTTCCTGGCATACGAAGCGGTTCGCGAAGGCTGTAAAGTTCCTATCATAATGAACCATCGGTCAACGAATTCCTTCCGAGATTCAGCTGTGGAGTTTTACCTCTGAGATGGAGGACAGCTGTAATAAGTGAGAGATGATTCGGCTACAGTTGTGTTGCTCTCGTCGTCATTCAAGTAAGCAGTCATAATGTTCCCTGGGCCATCGAACTCGCCACACGAAGCCTCGTGGTTTCCTGGAAGGACCATGTAAGGCACCTTGGTGGTGATGATGTTAATCCATTGCTGCCACAGATCCCAGTTGGACTCATAGATGGAGCTAATGTCGCCTCCTCTTGGACCTCCCTGGTTGGCAGAGAGACTGTAAGCAGAGTACGAAGACAATCATATAACATTACCTGGTCCGCTATCTCGCCTTCTGGAAGAGGGGTGAGGTAATCTGGGTTGTCGAGACCGCCTGGGAGCTCAGACGATGAACCATTGTAGCAGACTGGCCAGTCACTTGCACAAGGCAAGATACCGCTGTACCAGTCATCAGCGTAACTGATGTCTCCTCCGTGCCAGAGGAAGGAGGTACCATCGGTAATGGCATTGATTAGCTGCTCGTGAGTGCCCTTGGCATTGGTGTATCCCATATCATTCAGAATACCTATCGTGAACTCGCTTTGGTCACCAGCCTCACGAGCAGTGGTGAACTGTCATGACTTCAGATGTAGTTGTGCCATTTGCGGCTTCAATCTGATAGTAGTACACTGTGTTTGATGCCAAGTTCTTTATCTGAACATCATGAAAGAACTGACTACACTGAGTTACCGCGGCCAGGGAACATGACGGAGTACGGTCGTATCTACAGAACACCTCGAGTCAGCATACGCAGGTTATCTCCTTGAATTCGGAATAAGACTTACGTCCTGGAGCTGCCAGTAGCAACATGTTTTAGGCTGGTACGACTGCTGCCCCATTTGAGGGATGGAGCAACACCGAGACCGAACGGCGTCTGATAGTGAACGTTGATACCAGCAGGAATATATGACAGCGAAATGACATTGATGTTGTTGGTGACATGGGCCGATTTCGGAGCCACAGCAGGAGGCTCAACGACACGCTGGAAGCCCTTGCCATTGCCCTTGACAGTGGGATCAACCCAATCACCGACTGGAATTGCTGGGCCGGTGTATGGAAACGTTGTGTCGACGGCAGGTGGAGCTGCATTTGCGCGGAGGGCCAATAATGCTGCCAACAGCAGAGACGCCGTGGTGAACGTTTTCGTGGCAGCCATTGGGGGGAAGCTGGGAAAGACAGCGCCGTCGTATACTTATATACTGTGCGCATTTTGAGCTATATATTTATGTAAAAATCGGATCTGCAGTGCAATGCGGCCGTCTTAACACGCTGACCTGCCAATCCAAACCGAACAACTCGATGCCAAAAGATAAACGTAGATAAACGTTGCGATAAACGTTGCTAAAAAAAAGACTCAATGAGTTAGCGTGAGCACGTTTGAGAGCCATTGGGATTGTTTAAATACTTCTTCTCCTCTGCCACATGGACTTTGGAATCAGGTGCCATTGGTTCATGAGCTATCGGCCCTGGATAAACACATTCATAACCACAACGCTCTCTGCTCTGGCTTTTATTTTTTGCCGTCATCGCTTGTGATGATGATCACGACTGCGACCAAATTCACGACCGTCGAAGTGCGCACTATGAACCACCGGTGCCGACAGGCGTAGGGACTGGGGTGATTTCAATATCATACACACTGCATATTACGATCTCCCAACTGTTTCCTGGTGCAAGCTGGCTCCTTGAGCACCAGCAAACTTCGTTTCTGGGGCCCAACTGCAACTGAGATTTGGGTGATTTCTCTAGCTTCGCCAAGCATATGAAGCGGATTGCTCTCGTGCGTCCAGCAGTCACCTGTCTGTTGCTGGAGCTCATTAACCCCTACATACAGGACCTCATTCTGGTTAATTCAGATGACCTTCACGATGGAACAAGATTGACTGACAGATGTCCTATTGGAGGGAATCGATGCCCACGATGTACGTGCAGTCGCTGTTCCTTGATCTTGTACTGACTTGCTCTAGAGTCCAGGCCGACCCGTTATTAGAGAGCTTCCTTACGATCTCATGGCTATCGCAAAGTCAGTCAAGGTCTTTCTACGTACCTTATTCGACTTTCTCAAGCCATGAACTCTATGCCTATATCAGCACCTGGGACATGTACACTAATTTTGTCTCTGCCCTTGATGATAAACATCTCTCCTCCAATGTGAACATTACTATTTTGACCAACAACACAGTCGAGGTTCCAGTTGGGGTCTGCCTCCTCAAACTCACAACCCGAAAGGCGAGCACTGGCAATGAGTGGCTGGTTACCGCGTGCAGGAGCACACCTGATTACCATCAAGACAATACTGGCGTTCTTCACCTACCCCTAAACGTCTTGAAAACCTCGCTGATCTCCTGAACTCCAGGTTGTGTTGGAACAAGAGCCGAGGAGATCGATAACCACCCACGATCTACCAAATTGAACCAGAAATCGACGGGACTGCGACTCATATCCATACCTTTGAGGTGATGAATATGTCGATATCCATGGTATCGTCAAATTAAAACCCAACCAAGTCATGGTCACCACCGGTAGCCTATCTCTCGTCACATTCCCGGCTCGTAGTTCGTCTACACGTCAACAAGTCCCGTCTCCCGATCGCACGTACAGGTCCTGACGTTGATTTTGAACGGGATTGCTCAACAGAGGAAAATGTATTAGTCTACGGCGTGAACAGCCGAGTAAGCATTCTCAATCTCCTGAATGTCAGCATCAGAAAACATCTTGTGGCAAGTATCAACTCATTCACCAGTCAGTTCGAACATTGCCAACTGCGTGCATGACGCTCACGCTGCCCAGCCTGATATCTAAACTGCAAATTTCATTATCTTTGCGAATATGGAGATCATTCTCTCCTTTTTTTAACTTGTCCATTCCTTCTGATCCTTTCTCGCTTTCCTCCCTCCCTCCTCCGCTCCTGCCTCAGTCCAATTCTTCTCCCTCCGTTCCCCCCCTCCTTCCTTGTCCATTTCTCTCCCCTTCCCTCTTTTCATCTCCTCTCCATCCCTTTCTAGGACCGGAGCACAAGCGTAGCAGGCTGCTCCTTACGCTAGTTGCAGGTCGTCCTTCTTGCTTTGTGATTACTTTCCGTAATTAACTATGATCCTCTATTATGCATTGAATAGAGGATGTTTTTATTTTTAAACTTGAGAAGTCTTGAGTTACCGTGGATTTTTCTTACTCTCATTGCATACTCACAAGACACTGCAGGCTACTTGAAAAACCAACTCTTTCTCATGGTATGTTTAGCCCAAGGCACCTCGAAGCGCCTCCCGTCCGAGTCCATGTGCGCTCACGCACGTTGGCCGGTGCCACTGCCGAGCGTGACTATAAGAAGTGCGCCTCAACTCAGGATTCATGCTTTTTTTTCGTACAAGCCTCTTCATCGCTTCATACAAAGCCTCTGTATTGCTTCGTACCCTACGATGAAGGCCAACACCACCGCCGCCTTGCTCGGTCTCATGGCTACTTCCACTTCCATATTCGAAAACACCCCTGTCCTCGGAAACACCTCTGAGTCCGTGAGCACGGTAGGCTCAGCTCCCTTTGGGTACACGGCGGGTTCCGCCGAATCCGTCTCGAATCTCAAAGACAAAATCAAACACGTCGTCTGGGTTCTTCTCGAGAACCGTTCATTCGATAACATCCTCGGTGGCGTTAACCGTACCGGCTTGGATAACCCTACCAATAATGGTAACGTTTGCAATCCAGTGAACATTACCGATCCGAATGGTGCTACATTGTGCACCAGACTCAAAGATTTTGATTCGGTGGTTAATGACCCGGACCATTCCGTTACGGGAAACAATTTTGAATTTTATGGTCAGTTCGCTCCAGATGATGCTGCCATTCAAAATGGTAGTATCACTGCGACTAACCAGGGCTTTGTCAACAAGCAATTAATTTCTTATCCCACCATAACTCCCGACGTAGCTGCAGCTCAGGTTATGGGATACTATTCAGAGAATGAGGTTCCCACTCTGATTGACATAGTTGACGAGTTCACAACTTTCAATTACTGGTTCTCATGTATTCCAGGGGTAAGTCCATTTCTCCTGTTAGGCTCTTGACTAACGGTGTTGCAATCTTTAGCCCACCAACCCTAACCGTGCATGTGCCCTTTCCGGCACCTCAGATGGGCATGGCTCTAATGACAATGACTTCAATATTGCCGCCATAGATGTCAACAGCATCTTTGAAACGGCCAGCTCGAAAAACATTTCCTGGCTCAACTATGATGGTACAAACGGTGCATTTTCCCCCGACGCTCTCTTTTATAATTGGACAGCAGCCAATGCGCCATCAAACATCGTTCCCATTGAAAACTTCTTCCAGGATACCTACCTTGGTCTCCTACCCCAACTATCCTACCTTAATCCATCATGCTGTGGTCTGAACACCAATTCTATGCATCCAGATGGGAACGTCTCTTTTGGTCAGATCTTCGTAAAGCAGATTTACGATGCTGTGAGGCAGGGCCCGCATTGGAACGATACTTTGCTCCTCCTCACCTACGATGAAAGTGGTGGATTCCATGACCACGTCCCTTCTCCTCTCGCCGTCCGACCAGACAACAAAACATACACTGAGACCGCAGAAGATGGCCAATCCTATACCTTCCTTTTCGATCGTCTAGGTGGTCGCATGCCAACCTGGTTGATCTCTTCATTCGCACCAAAGGGGCACGTTGAGAATATGGGAACGAATCCTCTTACGGGAGCAGTGGAGGCATATAGCGCCACTTCGGTGCTGAAGACGCTTGGACTGTTGTGGGATTTCGAGGATTTCACCCCGAGAGTTAGCAATTCGCCTTCGTTTGATCATTTGATTGGGCCAAATGCGCGGGATGACGCGCCTCTGATTTTGACTCCTCCCAAGCCGTTCCCCAATGCTACGTAGTTGTGGTTCTAACATATGCTATTATGTAAGCTTTGGAGACTTGCTTACAAGTCACGATTGCCTTACGGTCGGTCTTGAGAAAGACTAGGAAGTAACACAAAAAGTTAGGAGTACAGTAGTTTGAACTTTGATATCGACCTGCGTCTTCGAGAGTGCGTGACTTTGAAAGAAGAAAAGATGAACGCGTGCACATACGTTTTTAAAAACTTACAAATTCATTATCGGGAAGACAGCTGTAAAGGCATGTCAGGCTGAATGTGGCACGACAACTCCCTTTACAGTTATGCCAAGATTGTCTTCTCTACACACATACTTAACACTTAGTATTCATAGAAACCCTTCCCGCTCTTCTTTCCCATCCACCCTGCATCAACCATCCTCCCCAAAAGGATACTCGGGCGATACTTGGAGTCGCGTGTGCCTTCGTACAAGTCTCTTGGATTGCGAGACAGGTGTCGAGGCCGATACTACGAGAATAGGGGAAGACGCGAAGAGGGACAGGAGCAGGGTAAAGAATCGAAGAAGCACGAAGGAGGGAGGATATAGTTGAGCGTAAGAATAAATCAAACAGAGAAAGACTTACAAATCAGCTACAAATCATCCGCCGCGTAGATTCAACGATGCGTCCATTGCAAGCAGATTGACGTAGGTAGGATTCGTTCAGAGACACGATAATGACAGAGAGAAAGAGGAAAAGTTGTCAGCGCAGTCCCTCCTCCAGTAAATGTACGAAGAGTGCAACTCACCGAGCTGTAACGGTCCCATAGGATGACCCATTCCCAGCCGAAGCGTCTTATCGATATCGTCTCGTGTAGCGGTTCCCTATCCAAAGAATTCAAGTCACGAACGTCGTACACGACTAGCGAGCGTACCTGCTCTAAACACATGATAGCCTGTTGGATAAATTCGAGTCAGTAAGAAGGGATGCAGTAGGAGGTTCGAGGAGGCGATGCAACAAGGACCCAGAAAAGATACGTAGAAAGTCTTGAACAAAGCCCGCGCAGATGCGGACGACGACGATGCTGGGATATATATTCCAGGCACCATTTCTACTGGAGGCATGCTCACCTCGTTGATAAATGGCATGAGCAACGCGTTTGAAACGAAACCGGGAACGTCCTTTGATGTTGTTACCTCTGCAATAGACATTAGTCCCGAAACTCTCGCCCAAGAATTTCGAAGATCACCCTTTCCACAGGCAACTGCAAACGCCTTTGCACGTTGCAGAGTTTCGTCCGACGTTTGTAGACCCGGAATCACTTCACATAATTTCTAAACCACTACCCGCGCTCGTATTAGTCCTCGACAGAATTATAACATGCTCACTACTCACCATTACCGGTACAGGATTGAAGAAATGGACGCCAACTACTCTTCCCGCGCAGCTCTTCCCTTCCTCACTAGCTTTGCTCACATTTCCGTCGAGTCCGTCTACAGCAGCTCCGGCAAGCTTGGTAATCGAGATACTACTTGTATTGCTCGCCAAAATCGCGTCTTTCGACAAATTATGTGCCAGGGCACGAAATATTCCTTCCTTGAGTGGCAACCTCTCTGAAGCAGCTTCTATCAGCCATATCCGTTCCACGTTCACCTAGTTCGCGCGCCCAGCCAAATTCATCTTGTCTCGAGGAAGATGAGGCGGAAGCTATAGAAATGACTCGTGCTCTCGCAGTTTTTGCTTCATCTTCGCTGATTTTCCCTTTCGATACGTCTTTGGCAAGAAGTTTGTCCATAAAACCAAGGCCTTTGGTAATTTGAGAAGGATCACGGTCGTAAAGAAGAACTGTGGGGATTTTCGCGCATAGAGAGGCAACGAGGGCAATACCGATACCCATTTGACCTGCGCCGATGACGGAGATTGTACGTGGAAGAGCCATGGCTTCGAGGGAGCAGGCTTGAGAGCGTGGTAGTTTGGGTTCAGTAGTACATATTCACGTGAATTCCGGTTTGATTCCGGCTCACTCCATCGCTTATCGCGGGCCGATGTCAAAGCGTATATTATCAATTCTAACCGAAGCCAAATAATTCATACAAGTCCCGCGTTCTCTAACATGACATGCGCGCGCTTCATATCCTCTTCAATAGTTCCCGCTGCTCTACCAGGCCATCCCCAGTTCTTCTTCACCGCTTCACGGAAAGCCGATATCTGGCCCTTTGACAGTTTCCCGTCTTTCGAGATCCGAGTCCTCACCCGAATTACTACAAGTTCCGAAGAATCGAATCCAAACTCGTAGAATTCACCCATCTCATGCGCCCAACGCATGATCTCATTTCCGTATGGTTGGCGAAGGGTATTGTAAATATCCAACATTTGGTGAATATCGTTGGAATTGGTGACACCCTGGGCTGATTTGGCGATAATTTTACCGAGGATGTAAGCGTCCTGTAATTTAAAAAAGAAGGATGAAAATGACTATGATGTACAATATGACACGTTTTACGCACCTCTATCGCCGTACATGCGCCAGCACCCAAATGAGGTGACATTGCATGCGCCGCATCTCCAAGTAACGCAATACGAGGAGTCACGTACGTTTCCAGAGGTCTTAAGTCTTGAATAGGCCAAATAGTAGGATCCTTCATCATCTACACGGTTCAGCCGAAAAGTAAGCTATACATGCTTGGAAGTTGATAGATTTCTGATCACTCACTTTCAGCAGTTCAACCGCCTCATCATGCCATCCAGGATAAGTAGCTAGTATGGCTTCGACTGGGACACTGTCATTATTCATCTGAGGGGATGATGACCCTGAGGAGGAGGCGGACTCTATGACGGGGGAGCCGCTCCGGGAATCTGAAAAGAATGCAACGAGGTTTACTATCTCCCCATTCTGAATCGGATAGGCGACAAGATGCTGTTAAACAGGTCATTGAATGGGATTATCATTGATTGGGTGAGCACAACACTTACCTTGGATTTTCCACAGTACTAGATGGTTCAATTTAACTTCGGAGATTAGACTGAGAAATGAATGAAACACGAACAATAGTTGGTGTATGAAGTGCTCTGTGATCAGGCCACACCTCGACCAATCTTTCCCTGGGTATCAGCGCGCGAAATGCGCTCTGGCCTGTGTACAAGATGTCGCTCCTGAGATAGCACTGGTTATCTTCGCTGTCCCCTTCTACCTCACTTTGCCGTTCCTTGTATCCCATGGCCTCGAACCACCGCCTGGCGTACAACAGACTTTAATCCGTCTGCACCAATAACCAGATCAAAAGAACCAATAGCGCCGTTCCGGAAGCACAGTTCAACAGAGTCTGGAAGCTCTCGGCATCCTGCAAGACGATGACCAAAGTGAATACGGCAGTGGGACGCAGAGGGGAGTTGGCTAAGGAGAAGGTCTAGGAGTTTCTGACGGTGGAGATTAGTTGCTTCAGCGTCTACATGTCATGTTCATTCAATATGTAAAACGATCGCGAACGAAGATTGTATGATAACTTACCTTTAATATAATGCTCGTAAATCATTGACCCATCCTTGCCATTGTGAAAAGTCCACGATGGTCTCGATGCTGTAAAGTGGCGAATTAGACTAACACTCACAGCGTGAGCCTGTAGTACTCACGTTCAGTCTCTTTGCACTCCTTCCGAGTGTTCAGCACTGCTTCCAGCACCTCCTCGTTCACTCCGAGCGCCTTGAAGCATGCATGGGTCCGTGGCCAAGTAACAATACCAGCACCAATTGCAACAAACTTAGCTGCCGCCTCGAACAAGTCGATTTCGATATCATGACAGTCCTTTAGCGCTGCAGCACAGGTCAAACCTCCGATTCCACCACCGCTGAAGAATACTAGAGGTCAGCAGTAGAAAAGAGAGTTCGAGGTTAAACTTACACGATAGCAACACGAAGCTTCCTTGTGGTCATCGTCATCTCGAAGAGTCAGAGGCGTTGGTTTCAGAGAAAGATTGAATGAGAAAACTTCACGAAGACGGATACGAGGAACCGCTTCGCACTTGGGCTCCTTGTCTTATATACATACTACAACCTACTTTTGCTTCTTAGCAAATAACGACGTAGCTCAACGCGTAATATGCCGCATAATCGAGACTGGAAGAGCAGCTTGAAGTCAAAGTGCAATCTAGAATGGTACCAGCATGAGAGTATCGGTCCATATCTAGTAGTGGTGTAACCCGAATAGGCTGTAGTACGGACCTTGGACGTTGTTACTGATTCGCCCGGATGAAAATTAGTTAGTAATTCGTACGCGGGACAAACGTTAAAAAAACACATACTTTTTCCGCCTAGGTCCGCGGCCGAGTGAACATTAAACTTAAAATTTCTTCGATAAATAAAAGCCATAAACCTATCGATCAGTTAATTTCGGCTGCCTAGTTTGGACATCGCTATCTCAATAATATCATCGTAACGAGAGAAATTGTCAAATGCAAGCTTGTTAGTGTGCGATTACAGAACGTTTCAAAGCGTAGAATATTAGCTGCGAGTCCTATTCGTATTTTCCAGCGTCCCTATAAGCAGAGTGAGGTCGGTAGATGCATTAAAATGAGAAAACCCAGTACTTACCAAGTAGAATTCAATCTTCGAAACTATCTGAATCCTCCGATAGTCTGAGATCAAGTAGCTTTCTCAGTCGTTTGATCATATTGTCGCCAAAGCGGTGATACTTGTATACCAGAGTCAAATCACCCAAGCAGGCCACTTTAGAAACCTTCCCCTTCCCTCTCCCTTCGAAAGTGCGAGATTCTACCATATCGACGACGAAGTTCTCCGAGCCTTTAGGAATAACTTCAAAATCCACAAGATACAACGATTCAAGTTTTGGAATGAGAGGCGGTTGGTCATCCCAAAGCTGAAGTCCACGCATCAACAACTTGGTGTTGAGATTACAGTTACAGAGTTTCAGATGCTTTAAAGTGGGGAAAAAGGCAAGAACAGAAAGAATGTCTTCTGTAGGCATCAACCGTACGCGAATCAGCTCGAAGGTCGATAGTGGCGCGGATGAACGAGTTTGAAGGCTTATGAGGTGCTCTGAAATGTTGGAAGGATCATCGCCGCCATATTCGCTGTGTTCGATGCGAAATGTGGCGAGGGAAGGGACTGTAATGAGATCGATGAAGTTCGACTCGCTCTCATCCTCCCACTGTTCCAATGAGAGTAGCCTGAGCGTAGGGAATTTCAAGGGAGGGATGCGAATTGTGGGATCGCGTAGCCATGCAGGGCAGAGCAGCCTGCATTCAACCAAGGTGCAACAGCTTTGCAATACGTTTAGGTAGGAGCGAGGGTCCGAATCAACATGGCGTAATTCCAAATGGAGAGACTGCAACTGCGCAGCCGGAAGTGGAAGCAAGGAGAGGATTATCTTCGCCGAGTGTTCATACGATGAACCACCTCTAAACTTTACGTCTTTCAAATGAGGCGAGTTGAGGAATGCTGTGAATCGATGACATAGAAAAGGTTTGAGATCGGATTCATCGATATTCTTGAGAGAGAGATCCAGCTTCTTTAGGACTGGAAACGAGGATTGATCGAGAAAGGAAGCATTGACCAAGTTTCGGAGAGGAAGGACCAATGCCACCGACTCCAGTCGATTGCAGAACGGTACTAAGCGATCAAGCAGACCTTTAGGAAATGGGAAGCTGCTCAGATAACCATGTCTGAGAGAAACATTCAAGGGAAGGGATCCACTGCGTTCGAGCCAATCAACCATCATAGCACCGTGCTCGACAAAATTCCTTCGTCCAAACCAGATATCAAACCCGCTCCAAAGTCTAGGGGTCCCATGAGCTACTTGTCTCCACGTAGAACAGACTTTCGAGATTAAAAGCTGGGGTTCATTCGGCACGCGTTCGCCTGCTCCAAAACAGTATTCGTGGAAGATGCTGGATAAGATTTCAAAGGGAAGACGGCGTATGGGGGCCAATATGTTGCAAATTGTGGCGAGTTCGTTTCGTTTAGCTTTATACTGATGCTTTAGCTGTAGGATTTGAGCCTTTAAACGCGTCGCTTCTGCTTCGATTGAGGCTTTTCGCGCTTTGAGGAATAACGTGTCGTCGGAAGAAAGTTGAACTGGAATTTCGACAATGCGAGATTGAAGAAGATAACGCGCCATAGTCTAGAGCATGAACCAGATGTGAGGAAAATATACAATACACGGAGTTCAATTATACCTGAACGATGAAAATGGTCGAAATCAACGTGAGTGGCTCGTTAGGCGCTCGGTGGGAGCGGCTTGGGCGCGTATTTCTCCACTTCATCGGTATTGAGGCGACATTGAAAAACCCACAAATAGAAGGATCACTGGTTACTCCGACTCCGACCTGAGTCGCTGTTGATCCGATTCCGAAACTGTATGCGGCGTCGCTTAGGGTCAAGTATGGATAATTGGGGGCGCAGTGGTGACGAGTCGGAGCTGTGAGGCTCGGATCAGGTATGGAATAAGAAGAGATATTGAGAGGGAGGGATACTAATAACTACTTGGCCCTTGTAGTAGGCCTTATATAATCTGCAGTAAGTGTCTATAATGTCCGGTAAGTAGCTGAGTAAGTAATCATGCTCGGGAGTGTAAGTACCGTCAGAGTCATCCAAGAGTCGTCTCCTTGTTCAGTGCTATAACTCGGCGGTCCTGAAAGTGTCAAATTTTCCAAGTTTGCCTCCATAAAACCTCTCTATCGTCAGCCCTGCTGAGTACGCTCCATCGACTCATCCACCCTGGTTGGATCAATTGATTCGACTTCAACAGGCTCCGAGACGACGATATTTTCGGAATCATGGCGTTCACCGTGTCCTTGTTCACTGCTATAACCCGGCGGCTCTGAAGGTGTCAAATTTCCTCTGTCTCTATAAAACATCTCTGTCGCAAGCCCTCTCTCCAGCTTCTGCATACGTTCCATCAACTCATCCATTCTGCGCGCAGATGCTGCGACCGTTGCTGGATCGATTGAGCCGTCTAGTTCAGCAGGCTCCGAGACGACGATATTTGTCAGGGGATTCGGAGACGTGTTCAAGTATATAAGCCTCAACTTCTCCTCCCATTGAGCTCTCTTTCTGAGTGAGGGCTAGCTGTGCGGAACCTGCAGATGGACGTCTGGGAAGGACTCGAATGGCGGTGGCGAGACGATTTTTCTTGCTCTTGCGAAGGTAGTACACACTAATAAGAACAATGATCCCGAATGTGGCAAGTGCGCCAAAAACAACTCCGATTATTGCGTCTGTATGATTATTTGGACTAGCAGGTTTAGTCAATCGTTGATTACTGCATCAGAATCAGCATACAACTTTTGTAAAGCACATACCTGTTAGAAGTTACGCGACCGAATGTACTAGATCCAGAAACGCTCGTCGATTCCACGCCCAAGGTAGAAGTGGCAGTGGCAGTGGCAGTGGTAGTGACGGTGGTGTGCGTGGAGGGATTGCCGTGTTTTGAGGGGTCGAGAGCGTTGTCTTCAATACTTTAGATCACGTAGAATCGGTTGTGATTAAGCAGGGACCAAGGATAACATACCAAACTGGCAACTCCGTCTCTGAGATGTAGATTGACCTGATTCAGTGAGTGGGAAATTGAATCTTTCTACCCCTGAATCAAGAAAGGAAGTAAGCTAATAACTAGTTGATAAGTAAACCATCCTTACTCACAGTTCTTGGACCCCGAACTGCTTCCACTAGACATAATTCCGTGACAGGATGTATCCGGCGCAGAGTTTGATTCACGCCGTGGCAAGATCATTTGTGAAGATTCTTCCACAGTGCAAGTCGAAGGTAGCTTGAGAGACTATGGCAATAAAGCCTTCGCTAGGAATGGGATATGGGATAAGCCAAAGCTGAAACAATTGACATCTGTAGCCTTCTGTAGCTCACCTGAAAGAATATAGTAGTAATACAAAGTGCTCTGCTACCTGAGCAGAACAGATAATAATGAAAAGAAGGAGGCTCGGAGAATGAGGTAGAGGTGTCAGTCAGAGACCACCCCGTAGATTTTATCTTATTAGCTGCACCATACTATACCAACGATCCAAGCAACGATCACATTATCATCATACACCACAAAGCTATAAACACACAGTTATCATCATGTTGTCATGTTTTTCAGAGTTACAATCAGTCGAGTGCCCTCGGGTAAACGGCCTGTATGCTTAGTCTCCCTTCAGATCGTTCCTAGTGAGCGAGAGTTTATGAGGCGTTACGTCCATCCACAAACATCGCGGATTCACTAGTAGTCTATTGCATTCCATCGTTAGAACAAGAAGTCAATACTATGGTATCATACCGATTCCCGCCCCATAGAAAATAGCAATTCAATCTGTATCCTTAGTCGCTGGTTTTAGAAGCTGGAACTGATATCAACGGACTATTGTGGAGTGACTGAGTGGGTGTGTTTACCGCTGAGTTCAGAAGCTGGCCGAAATCGTAGCGAAATTTTGTTTGAATAGATGCTGTAGTAGGGCCTAGCTGGGAGAATCTGCATGGTGGAGGCTCTCATCTGAGTCTCGTAATTTTTGACGGAGCCTGAGGGACGAACACTTACCACAATTCCCGGGATTGCAAAGTTCTCGATGAAATACTCGGAGACTGTGCTCTGGAAGCTTAACATTTGAATATTTTGAGCAGGACAAGAGCAAGAGGTTTCTGGACCGTCGATGAGCCGTATATTCATAAATTCTTACCCGATGACTACAGCAGTACTTGCCATTCATTCCGGAGCTCGACCAAAACTCGACTCCGAGTCATCATCCGACTGGAAACTCGAACTGCTTAACGATCTATAGTAACGTTAGAGCTTCAAGGGGTTTTCTGAGAAATACGAATGAACTTTGAAGTTATCTTGTAGCCTCTATAGACTATAGCTAGCCTTGTAACTAGCGTGACTTAAAAATTGTGAGCTTGAGGAAGAAGCAAGCAAATAAGCGCCATGAAATTAAGCGCTGCCCCTTTTCTTTGACTTTCTCCCTCTGAGACAACTTAAAGAATACGAAGCAAGTCGCACGTATGTATCGAAATATCTTTTCAACGGGTACTTACGTCAATATTGAACTGTACCTATCTTTCCAGTTTCCAGTCAACCCGATCCTTGTTCGAGAACCCTCAATTCTTCGGAATTGATGCTGGGGCAAGGATCCAAGAGACACATGGCGACTTTATCTTCTCCCGCTGGATCATCTCCAGTTCCCGGTTCCCAGCAACATGAATACTTCCCGACCTGAGGTTTCGTGGCGGCTTCCCTCAATAAGAAGCTTTCACCAGTCCTGCTGCGACTAGGACGACCTCCGTGCCCTTTCTACAGGATTTTAATGCACGAGACATCATATGGGCTACTGCTCCGAGTCCTAAAGTCATGCATCTATCTCGAGAGCTCCGGATTCCAAGGCTGCAGTGGCTGTTTTGACGCCAGGGTAGATCTCCCCTACTCTTGACAGTTCAACTTTGCTGTTGGTGATTATGACCGCAGTAAATTCGCACTGGGCACGATCGTGAGTCCACTTAATTATCATTTGGTTTGAAGGAGCTGATGACTACGAACTTAATCAGAAACGCATCCTATTATCTGGGCGATGATGATCTCCGAGCTCTCCATTTTAGAACACGCAAGCCTTTATTTGGGGAACTCTTGATTTCTTGTTACTCCGATGTTACCGCTCGGTTACAGCTACATATGTAGCGCTCGATGTCATGGATGCGATGCTATATTTTCGATCTTTTCTACTCGTCGGCCTTGCCCGAATGAGTGCATCGGTTATGATAATTATCTTTTAAAAGCGGCGGGCTACCTACAAGTCCCCAGCTTGTTGATCGAGTTGCCCCGCATCATCTATTCTTCGTCCTTTGCTGGCTCAAAGGACCAGAAAACTCGTCCCTTTCATCTTCTTTCTTCATTTTCTTTCCTAGGGTATTATCGCGACGCTCGCTGCATATGCATTCAATATCCGCTTTATCCTCACCTTTGGGCTTTGCCTCAGTCTTGTTTTCACTGCATTTGCGGTACCCGTTGATGTGGCTCATGTGAGTGGCTTGAGCGCAAGCTACTACCTTACAGTAATATTGATTATCGTTTCCCCGCAGCCTCTTAGATGCTCGATACCAGTGACATTAAGCTGAAGCACCCCTATAGTACGCGCTTAGAACCAGTTTCAGTTTGACGTCAACTTTGTGGCAGCTTCTGGCAAAAACGTTGCCTTCGCTCCGTTCACGGACGGAACCGACGGGTCTGTAGAACAGGAACACATCAAGGACAGAGTCAAGGAACTCGTCATTGCCTGGCAAAATACCTTGCATGTAGCTCCGCATGTTGAGTTTGAAAATCATGCCCGAGTAACTAGTGAGGAAGTCGACGTACAATTCGACCTAGTGGAGAAGTCGTCGGGAAAAAAGAAGTACACGGGTAAAGCTGCTTGGAAATCGAAAAAAGGATCAATAAGTGAAGGCAGTAAGGTGCTTTTCGCGCGAGATGAAAGGTTAGTGATCATGAAACTTTTGTTTCCAATTTATAAAGTCTTGATTCTCGATTTTTATAGCGGTAAAGTGACGTCAAAATGAAACTGAAGTAGACGGCTAGAGTGACGAGGATATATATGGGCCAACTAGCTCAACGTTAGCTGAGCAAAAGCGATGAGATTAAACAAAAAATGGGATGGATTACATGTACACCGGTCGTATGGGCCTGCGTCTAACTGTCGGAAAGTGTGAAGCCTGCCTCGTAGGTTCAGCGAAAGTCTGCCACGTCTCAGCTTCATGCAGCGCCTAGGCCGCGCTCGTTATAGATTCAGAAAGAATTTCGAGTCCTCATTCGAACCTTGGAAAGAATATATGAAAAGCAAGAAGTTGATTGAGATGCAACTCTACAAGTTCAAGAAAAGCATATCCGAGGTAATTGGAGTTCAGCGAAAGCGGGTCTCGAGTAACACTTTACGCGACCAATAAGTATATAAGCCTCTGCAGTAAACCCTGCGGAATGGTTAGCCTAATTCGGCACTAAAAAAAACTTTTGGTCAGTGAATGTCGAATATAATAATAAACGCTGTGGATCACCTACCGTGCATGTCTTTCAGTACTTGTACATACTTCATCAAAGTCTACGCCTTTCCTTTCAGGTCTATTCGCATTTGCGACATCTCCGGGAGGAATTCAGCGACTCTTTCCCAACGCTCTCGCCATTTGGAACCGATTTCGGGTGAGATTAGGTTGGTATCCTCCCACTCGGGGTTCTTATCATCGCAGCCCCAGGTCAATGAGACTTTCGGAGGCAAGATTTGGGAAAGAAATCTGGTGACCTGTGCAGAGTTGTTAATCAGGCGAAAAGCCAACTGCCAATCGGTCCAGATGAGTAAATGCAGCAAAAGTCCCTATGTCCTCCGGGACATGTTCGGCATCAAGATAGAGGTAAAGATTATCGATTTTGGGACAGTGAACTGCTAAATGCAGCAGACAACGAAGAGAGAGTTTTTGGGGGGTCTCTGGGAGGATAATTCCAGGCAATGGACTCAGATAGAGGTATCGCAAAGAAGGCCAGCTTTGAGCCAGCCTTTCAATGTCCGAATCACCTAATGAAAGAGGACAAGCAGTCTTCAAACTGAAGCGTCTTATCCTGGTGTATGGCAGGAGTGGTTGTAGATCGTCAAATGATACAAGATCTGCTGGCGACGATTTCAACTCATTGATGAGCTCCGTCGTCGTATTGAGATAAGAGAATGAAAGCTCTTCGACTTGCATACATGTTTGAGCTATCCGAGAAATCAATTCTCGAACTTCTCTAGCGGATGCAGGATCGAATGAAACAACGCGTATATCCTTCAAATTTCTAGGTTCTAAGAAGATTTCCAAAGCCGCAGAGAATGATGAATAAAGCTGGAGGACCGTTAGGTTCTTTAATCCATTACTTCCTTCACAAAGGCCAGTAAGATCAATAATGGTAACTGGCTCGGCGTAATCGCTGCCATCAAGTTCGAAAACATCTAGACGCGACAAGGGCAAATCCGAAATGCCCTTCAGTATTGGGGACAAATCCGGAAAAGGTGGAATGATGAGCTCCGTAAGCTTGGGTAGATCTTGTACGAGAATCAACAGAGAAGCATGATACTCCATGCAAGGATAGAGGAAGAGCTTAAGAGATGTAAGATGTGGCATCCGCGCCGAAACGCATGAAAACAATGACTCGAAATCTTTGATGGGATTGGGCTGATAACAGAGGAATTCGAGGCTTTCAACGGTGTCGTTCATGAAAATTTCACCGTACACTTCAGTTTGAGACTGGCCATCTATAATTTCCCACTTCATGTCACGAAGATTGGGGAGAAGGGGACCAGACGATCTTATTCTTCCCAGAGATCCTAGACAGTGGTAGAAATCGATTGCGTCATTTATAGTGCCTAGGACGCGAATTCGACGCTGGTACACATTCTGGAAGCGAAGCCACGCCTTGTGTGTAAGTCCATGCTTGAAGCGATAGTCATGCTGTGTACGGAGCTGCTAGTCAGTGAAAGAAAAGTATTTGCAGGTAGTTACTCACATTTTGGCCAGTAGAAACATCTTCGAGCTCTCCAAAAAGACGTAACAGCGGTTCAAGCTCGTCGACCTGGTACCAGAGTACGTTTAAGCTCTCCTCCGACCACTGCTTGCAAACCACTGCAGTTGCGGCGTTTGTAGGACGAGTACAGAGGGAAAATATTGTATGAAGGATTTCTGGAATGCATAGGCAGTGGTGCATAGAATTTGAGATGGAGATAGACGCGTTCTGGAAGAATTCAGATTCGGAACACGCCTTCAGAAAAAAATTGTCATGCATGGCGCTCGCTCGCCTTTGGGCGCTAAACGCGACTTGCTCCGAGCGTTCCATCGTTCTCGCCTTAAAATGTCCGTAACCCATTCAATGCCAACCTATTCTTTTGATTTTGGAACCTCTTACCTTGATGATGAACCTCCCAAGCACACGCATCTAACTGCCACTGAAGATTTCGACAACCAAAATTTCGACTCTTCAAGATCGCAGATTCACGACGAAAAAGGCAAAACTCGAAGAATCAATCCCTTCAGTGAATAGCGTTAGAATTTTTTTCTGACTTTTCGCTGCTAATACTATCACTCCAGACCTTGCTACACGCCTCCCTGCAGATCTCGTGGACGGAGATGGAAGCTTACATCACGCCAGGAGCGATTATGCCCAGTTTTCGAGATTAGGAAGGAGCTGCAAATTCGATATCTAGTTGACCGAAGGCACATCTATGATTATTTTCATTCTCGTGGTATGTTATTCGTGCAATAAGCCATACCTATCAAGTTTGGCAAAGGCGATTTTATCATCGATAACCCAATACATCCAGGCCTTCGTGTTGCGAAGGAGGATCGTCATAGCAATCTCGCCAGACATAGAGCTACAATGGGTCGACCTAAACATGTCAAGGTACTACGCTTAAAGTAGCTACTTACTTATCGCTGACTGGCTATCTCGCGTTGAAGAATACTCCTTCGCCAGTCTATCCCGTCAGGCTAGATCCTTCCAAGCGCCTTGCCGCCCGCTCTAGGAAGAAAAGAATCAACGAACCTGCTGGCGATCCTTACGAGTTCAGTTCCAACTCTGTCGCTACGCCCACGCCTAACTTGGGTCAATCGGACTCGAGGTATGGCTAGAAATATGCTGCTTCTAGTTGTTCTGAATCATTTTTTCGTAGGCTTGTATTGCCTAATAATCCTTCAAACCATCCATTATCGCATTTATTATTCTAAACATTCCAACCATGTAGCCAAATTGTTGAAGGACTAGCCGTGTAGCACTCGGATTCCGTCACTGTATTCGTAGAACAAACATCATTCCAGTGGTCAATTTCTTGCATCTTTCTTGTCCATAATCTTGTTGTAACTATAAACTCTATACATCATCATTTCAGTGGTCACTTCTTGTACATACTGTAATCTTGAAGCTGAATCCCATCTAAACTCGTTATTCAATCGAAAACATCCGTCGCAAATCGCCCCTTCAACAACGTTTCGAGTTCTGCTACTGCTGTGACTTCGTCCAAATTAGGACGGAGAGATCGCAGAATCTCTGCGCATTGACTTTTAACTGCCTTTGCAACTTTGTTCGACCCGCAGACGAAAGACTAGATCATTAAATTAAAAATGAGTTGATAGCAAAATATGCAGAATGGGTAAGACGTACTTGTGCTTTCTGGTTGAAGGCATTCACAACATCTTCCCTATCAACCCATAGACGACTGAAAAAGAAGCCATATCGATAAGCAAAGATGCAGATCAAGCAACCAAACAATACTTACTCTTGGATGTACTTGGATCCTTTCGACTTGTCTGGAAACCTTGAGAATGCTGGCCGGACATCCACGAACACCAAGCTTCGTCCATTCCGCCAGATCATCGTCACAATACAAGAAATCGGCCTCGGGATCACGACAACCGAAAAATAGAAGGATCTTCCCGACTTCCCGGCCGGACATCTTTTGCAAGGCTCGCTCCTGAAGACGAAAGCAGTCAGTGACGACTCCATGAAGTAATCTATAAAACTGAACCTGGATGAACCCTCTGATTGGAGCCAGGCCAGAGCCCGTACAATAAGCAACCAAGGGAATACTAGGGTCTTCCGGAGGATGGAAAGCAGCAGCGGAAGCACGAACGGACATTTGGACTCGATCGCCAGGGACTAGCTCTGAAAGATAGTTGGAAGCAACACCGAGGAAAACCTTTCCTTCTCCGGACAACGCTTCTGCTTCGAGTACGCTCACAGTGAGAGTGACGTGCTGAGCGTTCCAGAGGGGAGAAGAGGAGATCGAATATTGCCGAATTCGCATGGGCGGAAGCATGCGGAGGTACGTAGAAAGGTCAAGATTGAGCTCCTTGGGATATTTCTCGAGGAGATCCAGAGCGCTTAGTCGGCGCAATAGAACGGTATCTTGATAGGAATCCTTGAGTTTAGTCAATTCAGCTCGGACTGTATCGTTGGTTGTTGCCTCTATTAGAATACGGAGATCCTGAGTAGTTGCCGGTTGTGAAAGTTCGACATAACCGCTAAGTATTTCGGCAAGCAAAACGGGCTTGTCCACTGGTAGGAATGTCGGAGCCACAGAAGAAATCGTGACCTATACCGAATACTCAGCATTATCGCTATCTTCTAATAAAAAGCTCTACTTACAGTTTGCTCGTTCGATAATCCAAAGCGAGCAAGTACCCTACGAACATCTCGAGGAGGATTCTGAGGCAAACTGCAACAAAGGTAAGCAAGAAGAGACCGGGTGAAGAAAAGCGAATTACATGGTAAGGTAGTCACCCGCACGGTAGGTCGAACCTTCAGGAAGCTCAAATTCGATATGTCGTTTGATAGGATGACCTGGTTTAGTAAGAATACGGTTTTCAACGACTCTTCCTAAGGCTGCATCGGTTTGACGCAACGCAGCAGGCCGACTGGTGCCGGAATCTACAATATCGACCACAAATCCGGAACTGGGAGAGTCTGAATGAACAGTGGAGTAGGCCTGATAGACGTTGAGAGCCAATCACACAGAAGTTCAAACAATCGTGTACTCGCCTTGGTCAAAGCCATCCATAAGTCGCTCATAAACTGGTCAAAGACCTCGAAGAAAGTTCCTTCGCCACTGTCGCCAGCACCTCGGGTGAGAAGACGTTCTGCACCCCTCTCCTCCAGAGTTGTATCGACAAGAGTAGGGATGCGTTGATAGGTTTGCGCCCAATCGCTGTTTCCGCAGCCAAAGACCGCGTAACGCACACCTTTGAACTCCTCCGCCTTGAGAGCTGACAGCCAGTCAACAAAGCGAGCGGCATTATCAGCGGGTTGACCTGGGTATACACTGTCAGCTTGAGGGAGTGTATGTTAAAATTGAAGGTTTACCCTCGTATGAAGCGGTACAAATAATCACTGGACCATCGGTCGGAAGATGCCCTGTTGTTGAATCTAAGGTGCCTAGTTTCGGAGCAAATCCTACGAGCAAGATTGGTATCAGTCCTGACTTCCTAGTACATGGATACACGCACCATAATTCGGAGCATCATTTGCAATCCTTTGAGCAAAAGCTTCGGAAGTCCCAGTATTCGATCCATAGAAAATATACACCGGGCGCCTTGCTTCGCTTAGAGCACTGGATGCAGCACTAACCGTGACATTGCTCTGCTGAATCTGCTTGGGCAGTGCTGTTGATGTTGAGCGGAATTGCGGAGAGCGATTACGAAGCCTCGCGCGGATGAAAAGGTCTTTCGGCTTAACCGTAAGAGCTTGCTTAAGTTCCAGATTGTACGCCGGATCGACGAACGATAGGTCGAACTTTTGAACAATTGAAGCCATGACGAGGCTAACTTCTTGCCACGCAAACGGCCTGCCGATGCATCCTCTCATTCCGAATCCAAACTAGAGCACACTTCAGATTTAGGGTCATGTAGTCAGAAGCAAAACATACAGGTTGCCAGGCATTAGGCTGAAGAAGGTTCAGTTCCAGAATAGGCAAATGAGGAGATAAAGCACTTACAGGGAGTGCTTCGAATTTTCCATCTAACATTCTTTCAGGACGGAATTCGTGGGCCTGGAAATAGTGTTCAGACATCGGCACTAAAAATAAAGATAATCACAAACATCTTCTCCCCAAACTTTCGGATCCTTTTGGTAGACCCATGTATTCACGACAACTCTAGATCCCTTCTTGATGAAGTACTTTCCATTTGCAAGGTGAGTGTCTTCCAGAGCACTTACAGTCCGCCCAGGTGCGGTAGGAGAAAGACGAAGTGTTTCGCGCATAAGCGCTGTTGAAGAGTTCGCGGATCAGCATTATATGGATGAAAGGATCTAATATCGTGAATTACCGTTGAGATAAACCATCTTACTCAAGTCTTGATATTGAACGGGCTCCCCGCCAAGGACTTCGTCAACTTCAGCTTGGAGTTTGCGCATCGTTTCTGGGTTCTTGATCAGATAATAAGTCATGAAGCTCATCATGCCTGTAAATTATGATGAGAACAGGATGGTAATATAAAAACGTTCTTGTTAGCGTACCTGATGAAGTTTCGTGGCCTATACATCCAAGAAATGAGATTAAACAAAGAATAAATAAAGTTACAAAAGACGCCGATTTACCTGCAATGAGGAAAGTAAGAAGCTGAGAACAGGTCGTCAGTTTCTGCAAGCCAAAAGGTCGGAACACTTACATTCTTCATTATAGCATCATCTGGCAATCCTTCCCCAGTCTTTGGATCCTTCGAGTACAGCATGGTGTTTAGAAGATCCTTCTTTTCGACGGGATTCTGTTTTCGTTCCTCAAGAACTAGGAAGCATTGCATCAAGTTTGAGATTTGGGTGACACACAAAGACACTCACTGCGATTACCGATGTCCGTCATAAACTTCGCGTCCTCCTCCCACTTTGCTGTAGTCCCGGTCATCAAGGCTTGTATGATAGCTGGACGACTAGCGCGAGCGGAGGCTTCTTTCAAGAAATCGGTCATGGCGGCAGCGAAAGGAGGTTGATTTTCCTAGGACCAAAGGTTAGTTAAGATCATGGATGCGACACTACAACATACAGTGTAGAATGAGTTTAGTCTGTGGTATAAAATGAGGTTTGTGTTTTTAATCTTAAGAGGTGTTGAGCTTACCGGTACGACATGGAACACAAGGCAATGGTGTCGAGAGCGACTCGAGTAAGATCGTCGGATGGATCGATGACATGTTCTGGTCCGAAACTAAAACCAAAAATGAGCAAGAGTATTCTGATCATTGCGATCTAAAGCATGTACCGTTCCCACTAGAAATAACGGTCAGAATCACAAAAGCAAGAACGGAGGATTGTACGAACTTTGAGAAGAACCTGGTCACAGATATCACGCATATCTTCTATCATATCTCGAACCGCCAAAGTGTTGAATGCAGGCATTAGAAGACGATCTATTTGTGACGCCATTAGTTGCTTGGTATACCAGAATCCATTCAGATCGCATACGTGCAATGCCCCAGTTGGGTTCGTGTTGATGAGCCTGATCCTCAAGATGTGAAAAAGAGACAGTATCGTTTGAAAATAGGGCTTACTGTGAACAAACCATCCCCTGCGAGGTGACGAACTTGCAACAATCCTCCGCCTACAGTTTTCCTAAATCTGGCTTCATCGGAGGCTTCATTTACGAGCTTTTGGGTATTGAGGAAGATCGATTCTTTGCCTATAGTTGTATTAGTCAATAAGGCTCATAGATAGGACTATTGTTGTTGTTTCGTACCGAGAATATCGAGCTTGAATATTTCACCATACTGCTGCGCTAAGAGGATGAAACCGTGAGTAGGTAGTTCTTTATCGAGCTGAGTGACATTTCCGATAAAAGGGATTCTGGGAGGCTGAGGGATTTGGGTGGTCATGGTGGTGCAGATTAACTCGCGCTAGCCCTATCTGAATTTATAGGAAGAAGCCATGTCTCAAGGTTCATTTCGGTAATAAGGCGGTAGAAAAGGGTCGTCAAAAGGTCTGACTGTTATTGTAGAGCTTCCGAGCTATGTCGAAGAATGGATGTCAAAATGTAACGCAGCAACAACGACGCGACGCGACGAGCCGTCGGCGACCAATACTGATTTCCGGCTATCGGCTAATGTACCAGTAACGTCACGCTATCGCGAGACAATCCCCGACTGCTTCCACAGAAAATCAACAGAAATCAATATAAAGAGAAGGGGCTACTCTAAAGACCTAAGGTCTCAGCCTCGCGGCCTGTGCGTTCAACAGCCCAGTCTAACGTATACAAAGCGTAGCTCATCGAGTTCGCATCGAGCTTTTCTTATTGTGCTCTTCTAATACCTCTAAAGATCGACCCATAAATAGCTTAAGTATTCTCGAGTGCTCTCACTCTATCATTTCCGGCGCATATGAAGCAGGAGCGCACGGGTATACTCATCTTCTGTCCGGACCTGGTCGCAATTAATATGTCAGAGTCTGTTACGATGCTCTGCGCATGAGGGCTATTAAAGCAATTCTAAGTTAGCGGGAAGTCTTGAATTCAGCATTATGAGCATGTTACATACATGCAGTTCGTTCGGATGATGCACCTCCGGATCGACTGAGCTCGGATAGCGCTCGGATAGACAGTCGCTGCCGGAGGGAATTGAAAGCTTTAGTGGAGTAAACGATGAACGACAGATAAATCATATTTGTGTTCTGTATATCTGACTTCAATATATATAACAATATACGTGAAAATTCCAATGGCCTTGAATGATGATTGCATTCCAAGATAATTCTCCAGCCCTCTTCATATTCAAAGACAAAGGACAAAACGTATTACCAAAAAGACTAGCGGACAGTACGCTGGCATACCGAAACCACAGAAACATTGCCCAACGTTTTGGTGAAAAACACAAGTGTAGATCCAGAAGACGCCCATCCGCAGATATCCTTGAAGCGCATCTGACATCTCTTTTCACCTTTCAAATCCATGAACCAGCCATCTCTAATGTATACATCGGAAAACTCTATTCCTGAGGTTGACGTCGGCGTAAAGTTTTGGGCAATATCTAAAACACCAGCAGTGGATAGAATGTATCGGTTATCCGGAGAAAAAGATAGCCGTAACAGGTCTTCATCGAACCGTTGCGAGCTTGCGAGGCTGACTGATGATTCGCAAAGATTTATCCTGTGAACGGCCAAGCACTGGTTTGTGCTGATAGCGAGCATCTCTCCTGTCTGAGACAGCGATATAGAGCGTATGTGTCTGAGATCACCTTGATCGTCAAAACTGGAAGATTCCCAAACAATCCCAGCTACTTGTTTTCCATATTTGTGCGGAAGCCGCATGCTCCGCAATACCGCCTTGTACGATACACAGGAATAATGAAGAATCTCCAGAGAATGAGCACGCGGAAAGGAAAAGGTCACCAGATCCAGAGGGGATTAGTCTGGCATAAGTCTCGAAGGGGATGGTAGTTCCTCTGACATATATTCTGTCTTTCGAGATGGAGGCAAGTAATCTGCCGTTTGGACTGAACGTGACAAAGGCTACCGCGTGAGGATGTCTTTCCCGTTCCCAACAGTATAGAACGCTCGACAGTCCTCGATTCCAAAGTGTAACAGCGCCATTGTCAGATCCTGTGGCTACCTTCCTACCAGACGACATGGCTAAAGCAGTCACACGCATCTGGGCTGCAATAGGCAATTCTATAGCTCGCATATCGAAAAGCACTGTTTTTTCTCCAGGACAGATATGGCCACACTGCAAGTACTTGCTGTCTTTGGAGAATACAACGGACGAAATCGTTTTGTACGTCTCGTTCTGAAGTTTCATCAAAGGTTGCAACGATCCGAAGGTATCCCAAACCGCCAAGAACGATACCCCGACGACAGCAAGGTATCTGGCGTTAGGGCTCAATGCGAGCGAGGTGACGGGACAAGATATATTGAAAGACACGGAAGGAGAGAGAGTAGACGTCGCATTGTTGGAAAGAAGGTTCCTATAAAACGATATCCGGGAATTTCCAGCAACAGCGAGTGCATTACCATCGGAAGAGAAAATAGCACACAGAGGTTGGTCATGGAAAACAATTCTTTTTGAGGCGCCCGGATTTAGGCTCCTGAGCCGAAGACCAACCAGGATATGGCGTGGCGAGAGTGCGAGCAACCGTTCCTGAGGATACTGGTCTTTTCGACATCGCAAGACGAGGCGTTCCTCCCAGCTTTTTATATCCCAAACCCGCACCTTGGACGACGTTGAAATAGCGACTAGCGTACCATCAGCAGACAGTGCCAATACGGGCAAAAGCTGGGACTCGGAAACATACTCTTGCTCCCAAAATGGCTCCTTTGGCTTCTTCTCTGAGATCGTCCACAGCCATACCTCTGCAAGACCAGAACGCAACATGGTAATAAGCACTTGGTTTTGCCCAACCACTAACGCATCGATATACGACTTCGAGTCTGACTTGGACAAGAAGACCGCACAATCATTCTTGGAGCTGTCCCCGATTCCGACGCAGCCATTCCAAACGACAGTGAAGCAAGTGGCGTCTTGCGACAGTAGAATTTTAGGCTCCGTTGAACCGGGTTCAAGGGAGAATGGGAGTGAAAGTAGCTGCCTTCGATGGCAAGATACTTCGGTAATCTCAAGAGAGGGTCCCACATATGGATAGCGTTCGGCCAGCCTCCTCCCAGAATGAGTCAAGGGAAGAAGAAAGGTTCGGTAAACTTCAGTCGCTGATGACTTTATAGCTCGTTTGGATACCTCGAATGAGTTGGATGCATCAAGAAGTATGCTATTGAGCTGAGATAGGGAATCGCCCAGAATGTAGCTACGGTGCATCTACCACATAACGATGAGATCGGTGAATTCACGTTGAAAAAATAAAATATAACTCGCCTCTGTCCATTGTATAAGGGATTTCAACACTGAATCGACGATTTCCACATCCTCAAGAACGCTTAACACTTCCAGCCAGTGAAGTAGGTGTGTAAGAAAGAATTTCTTCAAAACGACAAGAAGTTCCCTGAGATCCTTCTCATTAGCCGCTGTCCCAATCATTTCCAAATGCTTAGCCCAATAGCGGCAAGCGTAAGATAAAATCCCATCGACGTTAAGCGAGAGTAAAGAAGCAGAAAGAAGAGCTTCCCCGCCAGACATGTTGTGGTGTAGACGGACACTCATATGGCGAATAAGGCGATGCGTGATATGAAGATGCGACGACGAACCGCCGCCCACTGTCTTGACTCCCAGTTTCACGTACTCCTGGAACGACGAATGGTGAATGTGCACCTTCTCCGATTCAGTTTCGAGCACAGTCTTAGGAAAACTGTTGAAAAAGGTGCTCAGCTGCTCAGCTGGAACTTCGACCAAGGTGGCCAGGTCCGTTACACTGAGAGAATTCCTTCCAAGGGCGACTATTACCAAGGCCGCGCGCAGACCTCTCGCCAGAATTTCCTCTTTCCTTCCCTCCTTCATTATTGGAATCGGCTTTGGCCAGCGCATTTGTTATGTGCGTATCATAAGTTGAATCCATGTGGCGGGCCATAAGACGGCCAAGTGTATCCCGCTGCGTTTCTTGGCTGTCCAACGGGGAAAGATCTTCGTTCGTGCATGCTGTGTAAGCAATCAAGAACGAGCAATTGGCGCCATCCATATAATCCATCAACGAAATGATGCTTTTTAGACTGAAGTTTCTGGCTTGCAGCTCTACGGAGAAGAGAAGTCGCAGATCATGGCGCAAGTTCTGGGGTTCGACATCGTCGAGTGAGAAACGTCGACATGCCACGGAGATGATGCCTTGAAAGATTTCGGAGCCGGAACGACAACATACAAGAACCTTCAACGTGGGTACTTCGGCGACGTTTTGAAGTAGAGCGTCGACTATCTCTAGCACATCATCAGATTCTTTACACTCGTCTAACCCGTCGATGACAAGTAGCGTCACTCCAGATAGCTTCGTCAAAGAGTGTATTAACAGATCCTTGAACTGCTTTCCTGGACGGCCATATATAGAACATTGCTGCCTCGGCACACCCTTCAGAATAGCGAATACGTCCTGGCGATGAGCAAGCTGGGCAGCAAGAGTAGGGAAGATGAAGTTCGAGTTGCTAGCGTCTTCGCGCAAAGACGTACAGAAGAATCCGGCAAAGCGAATATCAGGGTCCTTCTGTAAAATATGGGAAATGGAGACTGCTATGGCTGTCTTTCCGGATCCAGGGCTTCCCGAAAGACAGAAAATTTGTGGTGAATCTTTGGCGTCGGCCCTCGCCCAGTCTTCGATCTGCTCAAGAACGTCCAATCTTGTTCCGGCATGGCACGGTCGCAAACTACGGGGGAGGCTATCGAGTACAGCATTTGGGGCTTTCAAGAGGCTTGTGAGGATCCCTGGGTCGTCGTTAGCAGGCGAACGATAAATCGGACAAGGTTAGAAATACATTGTTGCTGCAAGTCCTGAAGATCGAGACGTATGAGTTAGACCAGCGGACGTTTCGAGAATAAAAATCTAACGAAACTCACATCTACTTTTGGAACTAATTCCTGGAGCAAAAGTGAGATAGAGATCAAGAATACGCAGAATAACTTACGTGCATGTCGAATGAAATATCCTGGAAAAGGCTGCGTAAGAGAATGAACAGTTGTTCTTAAGGCAACTCACCCCGATTTGTTTCATTGTTTGAAGGTGTAACTGCATCTACTCCGAGATTAGTAAGTCGGGCTTTCATAAGGAGTAGAAAATGCTTTTGAAGTACCACTATGTCGTTGAAAATGTCGTTGATCTTCTTCGTCAAAGCTACTATTTCTTTTGCAGTCGAAGCTGCGGAGAGCAGTTTCGAGAGTGTTGATGAATTTCTGTAAGTGAGCAATCTGTTCATTGAAACGTGCTATATCCCTAGAAAGATTTTAAGGACTTTAGGAGAGGTTGGAGGGACCAATCAAATGACTTACGGCTTGCAAAGTAACGGTCAGAAGTTTGGTGAAGTTTGCGGGTAGTAAAGAGCGATTTTCCTCATAAGGCTGTATGAGTTCGGCTAGTTTTTCGAGCCTATCGAGCAAATAACCAAGATCTTCATCGTTGTCGCAGCGTTTCTACAATCAAGTTGAGAGCGCAGCTGAATGATCATGATGAACCATACCTCGTATTGGTCGGCCAAAAATTGAAGTCCACCAACCAACGTAATCATACCAGTGAATGGAACGTCAGATGCGACAATTCCCAAAACCTTCAAAATCACTTGAGCTTTTTCGGTTATATTGAGAGTTTTTGATTTTGGTCGTTCAGAAGGATGCTCAGGAGTAGAATTGGGCGCAGGGTCATCACGAGCATTATCTAGTTCGAGAATCAGCTCTGGCGCTGAACGAGGCATGGAAATGTTCACCTTCAGTGGCGATTGCGGTAGTCTTGGTACTGGAAAAAAGTCCTTCACCCGTGACAGTCCTCAAGACTTTCAAAGCCTTTTCTCCGATGGTAGTCTGCAATTTCGGTGGTAACGGAGGACGTTGTAGCACTTCTTGCGCGTCATTGGGAGCTTTATCTGTTCGAGAATCAGATACCGCTGATACGTACCAGACAACAAGAAAAACGCACCTTCAGCAACAGTAGTAAAGCTAGATTTCCGAGTGGTCCAGCTGAATAATGATGCCAAAGTAGCACGAAATCCAGAGACAATCGGCATGGGTGTTTGTCAGTAGAGCGCGTGAGGAGCCAAGTCAAGCAGTATTTATAGCGAGGAGCCCAGGTTCTCGCATTGCCAAATCAAAGAAGTTTCTTTTTGTTGCTGTAGAATTCGATCGAGTCGAAGCGTAAAAGTCTAATAAGCGCTGCGGTTACGCGCTATCGTTGGATTCCACATCGCCAAATCCACGTCGTAAATCACGTCTTAATCCGTGATATCCATGAATATGCAATCCGAGTCAACGATGCAAATACTGTCACTAGTAGACTGAAAATTGACCAAGCACTGCACAACCTAAACCTATGCAAATGACCAGCATGAGCGAAGGTCTTCTTAAGCGATGCCCACTGACTCACCTCGAGGTTTTGAGGTAATAGCGTAAATTGACGTGAAAGACGACGCTAAGCTCACGCCTCAGTGCTCGCTGCTTCCGAGCGCGTCGAGAAAGTCGAGAACATATTCATCGAAGTCGTGCACTGGCGCCCAAGAACAAGCAATAGTTGAGTAAATGGTATTGCGGATTGTAATTCGAGGCTCCAAGGAATTCTAGAATATTTAATGCAAATCCTAATAGGAAGCTTAAGGAGCTGTGAACCTGCCATGGTCAAATGGTTGGCGTTCGCAGAGTCAACCTACATGAAAAGTTCCAGTTAGAAAGTGGTTTGTTAGATCTCACGTATCGTACCTTTGAGATTAACATCATTGAGGAGAGATCTGTCTTTTCTGTACATATATCCCAGGCACTGGCGACAGGTTCAAAAGTTGTTCTGGTCAAAGCGCGACAGGCGCTAGCGTAAACGCTCATTGAACCCGAACCTGCCCTTAACGAAGCCCATGCGTTTCCCGAACACTATAAAAACCTTACCTCCTCATTTGGAATCCTCACCACTCTGGCCTTTTGGCTTAGATCAAGTGTAGTATCTGTTCTTAATAGTTTAACCACTATTACGAGGGCACCGCCCTCCGTATTTGGTTATCTAATTTTTGCCGCCCCTGTTCTTCGTGCTCTGCTTGCAACACGGGGACGCGATGACCTTGCTACTGCAGTACCGGCTTGTGTCGTCGGGGGATCTCTTTCCTTTCTTTTTGATTGCATCTTGGCGACGCTGTCTCTTGACGGTTAGCAGGTGGAAACAAAATGGATTCAAGGAAATTTTATTAATCTTTGGGATGTTCCGCTTTCGAGCGACTGCGTTAGAATTTCTCCATTAATAACTTACATGTACTATTGTGGTTATTGCAAAGCAATATATATTGGTCGAAGCTGTTGATATTATGCCCCTTTCTGTACTGGGAAGGCGAACCTGTAAATAGTGCTTTTGTGTCCGAATCAAGTCCGAATGCTTTTTCGCTTATCTTGTATTGTGCATACTATGGTACGCAGGGATATGCTTCCGATGCAGTTGGGGCACAATGAAAGAAGCGATTAAAATTCTGAGTAGACAGATCGTTTTGGCCTACTTTAAAACCCCCAAATTGAGCTTCCTAGATTTTTTACGATTTTCCTCGTTGCGTCGGGCGCTGCCCGAGCAAAAACAAGGATATGCTGTTTTTTGATGGCTGTAGTCACCGTCCTGTCACGTAGCGGCAGAACCGGCAGTCTCACAGAACCGCCGATGACGCGCTCAGAATCGATGACGTTGTCAAAATCGGATTGTGTTGGTCAGTGCCGAGCGGAACGGCACAGTCGATTGTCACGCTTGAGCTCTCTCTTTACCGGTTCCTCTCTCCATCATGCTATTCTTCATATTTCCCTTAGAAATTTTAGATCTGACCTCTTATGATACTCACTTGGGCGTGTAGCACTTCACCCGCACTTTTGTAATTCATTTTCTTGTGTTCCTGACTGTTTGATGGGTGTATGCAACTCTCTCCGCTCAATGTTTCTTTTAGTGTACTCATTTGTCTCAAGTATACCTTCCACAAAGTATCTGGCACTGACGAATACAACGTAAAGATGTTGTAAAATAATTGCAAAAGCTGCCCGATTACAGAGACTGCCTTGATCGAGCATTTTATGTAAAAAAGCATATCCCTGTCCGCAGCATATCCCTGCGTACCATAGTAAGGGCTGTTCAATTCCACTCGCACTCGCTCCAAAATTCGCGAACGAGAATGGTAACGAAGCCGATCAGACGCGTTTGCCGTAAAAAATGCACTGGCGCTCGTCAAGCGCTTACAAGAAAGGCAAATCGGCTAGAGATTACTTGATTACCATCTCTGGGCATTACCATTTGGCAACGAGTGTCCCTCACGAATTTTCTCGCGAGTGGAATTGAACAGCCCTATTGTCCATTTTTGACAATGTTCATATCTTTCTGATTTACCAATGTGCTGTTCTGTCTTTGTTATGGGCACATGGTGTAGTTGGTTATCACATCCGCTTAGCATCATCTGGGTTCACACAAAAATGTTATGCGGGGGGTGCTGGGTTCAATTCCCAGTGTGTCCATGCTTGCGAATCAATTGAATTACAGCTTTTTCTTTTATTTAATCTCGGTACCCATCTTAATCTCCAATAACTAACACTGTAACCACACAGTTATCAAATATTTGGCAGCAAGCTTCTACCAACTAGAGCAAAGATTTGGATGACAACCTCTCGCTGATATGTAAGACTCCATAAAACATTTCGTGTTTCCTTTCTTTACTGTGAACGAATGCACCGCTTTTAAGTAGATAGCTGTATCGCATCAAGTTTCAAATATGGGTCCGGGTGGGTCGGAGATACGTATGTACATATGTATATATATGTTGTAGGCGTAGTAGGAGAGGATGTAGGATACATACAGGATAGAGAGAGAGAGAGAGAAGGTGAGGTTGGATGAAAAGGGATCTACTAAGTATGTACTTGTGCGTGTATGAGTGGGTGAGTGCGGTGCGGTGCGTACGGATGATGATGATGTGCATTATTGAGAGGAGCGAAACATGAAGAAGGGGACATGAGGTTATCATTATTTATGCATGGATGCTACGAATGGAGGAATGAGGCGGAGGAAGAATGAAGGATGCAGGAGTAGTAGAAGTAATCAGTTAGTAGATTAAATGGAGCAGAATCATATTGAATGGCATATTTCGACTGCGGAGCAGTCAGCCCGAGTTCAAACGCGACACAAAAAAAGAGCTTACCGAGCACCGCTACCGGATAAGCTTCCCATAGTCCAACCGACTATCCCGCTCTCTTTCGCTCGACTCCTTTTTCGGAAAAGCATTCCAGAACCGTAAAGTCTCATCACCCGCACCAGTGACGATAGTCTCGCCATCGGGACTCATGGCCAGGTACAAGACACGGTTGGTATGTCCCGTTAACGAAGCGACCATATCGAGAGTCGGGTATTTCCAGATGCATATTTGGTTTTGGGCAGTGGTGGAGGAGAAGCCGTGCGTGGAGACGAGTTCGTGTGATGTCAATGACCAGATAAGGTTGCATACCTAGCAGAATATGAGAACGGGTCAGAGATAGAAGGAAACAACGCACCTGGCTTCCAGTATCAAGCTCATTAAGCATAGTCCCCGTCGCAGTATTCCAAAACCTGATATGCTTGTCCTGAGTCCCACCTCCGGTAGCAAGAACACCAGAAACATGAGGGTCCCATGCCAACGCCTTGACGGCCGCCGTATGCTCATGAAACTTCCACAACGGAATATCTCCAGGCCCACCATCCTCCATGATAACCCCCGGCACTGGCCTCCCTGCATTCGGTAACCCCGCCGCCGCACGTTTGGACCCGCGTAAATCCCATATACAGACTTTGTTGTCGTTACCCCCGCTAGCTAGACTCGCAGACGCAGGGCCTCCGTCACCGCTCCATTTGAGACCGCAGACTTCCTGTTTGTGTCCCTGGCACCGCTTGAATGGGCGCGTATCAGGTTCACGGACGTCGCGGTGATGAACCATCCGATCGCGGGAGCCAGAGGAGAGAATATGAGAGTTCCAGGCAATAGCGCCGATTCGTTGGCTGTGTGCATTAGGGTAGGAACGTAGAGGTTGGAGCGTAACTGCGTCGTAGACGTGCAGTGTCCCTGAAAGGGTCCCGACCGCGAGAGTGGAGCCCTATGGATACGACCTTAGTTTGCGTCGTTAATGAATTCCAAGGCAACATACCTTTTGAACCCAGGATACCGAGCTAATAGTGTCTTTCGTGTCAGCAAGATCGCAAAGTTTGGAAACAGCAGCGTTGTGAGCGGTCCAAAGATACACGCAGGAACCTAGTCCAACACCTAGTACATTGGTGCTCGACCAGTCGACTAGATTGAGATAAAAATCTTCCGCTAGTTCTGGCGCATCGAGCACACGGTACGGCGTCTTACAAACGCTCCGTAGCTGACGGCGGGGGCTTTCGAGTAGCTGACGACTCTGGGCCCGTACTGGGCTCATTGAATAGGCCTCATCAGTAGGAGTATCGAGCCGACGAGAAGGAGTGCTGGGATTGGAGTGTGAGGGTGAGCTGTAGGCGAATAAACGGCGCCGAGTGGGAGTAGAGGGCGGAACAGCAGCCGAAGTTGAAGCGACCGGGGGACGGGTAGGTGAAGAAGGCCTATGAGGCGAAGGAGGAGTGACTTCTGTGTGTAATATCGAAGAGAATAGAGCATTGGCTTGTTCTACAGCAACAATTAGTTGGAGAAAATCAACAAAGATATGAAAATCAACGTACCTTTCAACGCGTCAGATTCCGAGGGAATTATTCTATTCTTCTTTGAAGGAGTAGAAGGATCTTGTTCCATAAGATGATAGGAAGTGCGCATATCGCCTGTATCCCTCGAGGGCACAAATCTATCCCCATAATCTCTTGCAACTCTCGGCTGATCAACTGGTGAATCCGGTCCGCCGCTGCTGTCACTGCTCGTCGTTGGCCGCGAGTCCAACGAAGGGGTTGATGAGCCTGCAGAGGACACGCCAAAAATTGGATTTATCCGTTGCCGATTTCTCCGTGGCGTATCCTCGTCGTTTTCCAGCTGAGAAGCGCGCAAACGCTTGCCAAAAGGCGAGTTTTTCAATCCAGACATGATATAGATGGGTTTTAGAGCAGAAATTTGGGTAGAATCAGTGGAGGACAAGCATATAGGATGGTGGTTTATACCAGAAACGCGTCCGTCAAAAAATATCTCACGGTCCAACTGTCCACGTGAAACGTGGAAAATACAACAAACCTCGTCCCGCGACGTTCCTCAAATAATTCAATCCTCATTATCGTCCGATGATGATCAGACAAAAGCGCTTTGACCAAGGGTCCCAAATTTGGAAATCACCGCGACAGAACAATGACTCTCGCCTTCATTGTTCGACTCATAAGGTATATATACATGCTAGATGAGAAATGTACATGCGTTGACCGTAGATATCGTGCGTGCATAAATAACCAAGAATAGTGTCATATATCCTGCATCGCCCTGCATCCTTCATCCCTAGTAAATATCATCGTCTTGCTGAAAAGACACATCAAGATCTTCTTCATCCTCAACAACAAGCCTCAACTTCGACTCTGGTCCAATACCCGCCCTTCCCACGGAATCATCAACATCGCAGGGGAATAACTGCTCCACCTTTCCATCGGGGTCCATGGAATCTTCGTCGTCGACTTCGAGGACCTGTTTAAGCTGTGCGCTACATGAAATACATATTAGCCAAAGATACATACCCCTAGAACAAAATACAGCCTACCGAGTAGGATCAATGTTAAAGTTCCTGCAGGCACCAGCGAGCACCTTGCGCAAGGTATGCTTTCGGCGAGTCATGAATTCTGCCCTTTCGTTACCAGGACCGATGATGGTAATCTTGAAACGGGGATCCTGGTCCGACGACTGCGACTGCTGAATCTGACTTGGCTCCTCGGGAACAGCGGTCGCGGATTGACTTTGGGTTAAAGCATCTATTTGTGAGAGCAAAGCAGATTGGCGGACAGTAGACGCTGAACCAGCGGTACCAAGTTTCTCCTTCTTAACAGTGACCGAGGCTTCTGCATTCATAGTGCTCGATTCACCGCGTTTGTTATGAGTAGCTTTGGCGCCTTTGGGGGCTAAACTAAAAAGTCAGAATACAAAGACGAAGAATGATCACACGAGTTGCACTCACTTTTCCCGAAAACATCTTCCTCATCTTCATCCCGTTCCGGCGCTTTCGGCAATTCCTCAATATCCTCCCACTCGCTGGAGCTGTTCTTCTTGGTAAGAACGGGAGCTTTCTCGGACTTGATAGGCGTAGCCTCAGCCTCCTGCGCATCGACATCGAAAACTTCTGGTTCCGGTTCTTTTGCTTTCCCTTTCGTTTTAGTTTTCTTCGGCGAGATATGATTATCCACGGGGACATCGTCATTAAACAAGTCGTGTGGATCGACGGATAGAGCTCGAGAGTCTGAACCCGTCGAAGCAGGTTGGAGATCGGGAGAGAAGGTTTTGGAGGAACCTGAGCTGTTGGATGGGATGAATAAGGGTGGCTTGGATAACGGCTTGGCGGGAGAAAAGGTCCGTGGTTTTGAAGCTTCACCGCCAGTCGATACAGGAGAAGGCTTTGCTTTGCCTTTGCCTTTGTTGTTAACTATGATTGTCTGGATTTCATCTGTACGAACAAGGTCAACATGGATTTAGCAGAAAAACCACGTATGTCGCTTACCTTCTTCATCCTCTTCAGCCACTGCACTGGTATCGATTTCCATGTCAGTAGCTTGGTCTATGATAGATAGTTAAGATACATCCGAACAAAGCTCATATGAGTCTTACCCTCTCCAGACGCAGGTTCAACTGCAATCAAAACTTCATCAAGATACTGTCTTATAAGTGGATATGCTGTATCATCAATCTCAAAACGCTCGCGAGTTTCTCTCGTTGGTGCGCGTGTTTGGAAGATCGGTACAGAATTTGCTGGGATGTTGAATTTGCGTTTTACAATGCGTACGAGCTCCTGTGTGGAAGTAGTAAGAAGGGTCCTTCAGCTGTAAGTACTTGGAGGGAAACGTACATTATAGTCTTGGGGAGTGGCCATTAGCTTTCGTTTGGTGCCATGGGTAAAGACGGTTACGGGAACATTCTCGCCAGTATCGGGATTATTGTCGGATAGAGACTTCCAATGCATTTCAATCGAAGAGTAGATTGGACTGTAGAAACTGGAACTGGATCGACTGTAAGAAGAACAAAAGCAAGTCAACTGTGACGTCGTGACAGGCGCCCACATGTGACCTGACTTACTTAAGGGCCGGCTCCGAAAAGAAGGGCCTTGTCGTTTCTTTGCTTCCTACTACCACTTGCTAATTCCTCAATCATAATGCCAGCGAAATCTTCTACAAAAGCTATTACTCCCTCCTCTCAACTACGTGAAACCGACCCCTCCTCCGGCAACCGCAAACGTCGAGCTGAAGACGACGATTTCGACGCTTCAAAATCGCAGATTTACGACGAACACGGTAAAACCAGAAGAATCAATCCTTTCAGTAGGTCACAATAACGTTTTTCTTGGCTCTAATAGCTAATATCATCGCTACAGAGCTTGCTACGCGTCTACACCCAGATCTCGTCAAGGAGATGGAAGCTTACATCAAACCAGGAGCGATTATGCCCAACTTTGAAATTAGGAAAGAACTTCAAATCCGATACCAGGTCGATAGGAGGCACCTTTACGACTACTTTCATTCTCGTGGTAGGTTTCATCGTTTTGCCCAAAGGACGTCAACCAACCCAACTCCACCCCTTCAGGCCTCCGTGTAGGAAAAGAGGATCGTCACAGTAATCTCACCAGGAGCAGGATGGCGAAAGCGAAAGCGTTGGCCCAGACTGAGGTTGTCAAGGTACCGTCGATGTGGCGAAAGTAGGTATTGCGGTCATCGCTGATTGCCTACTCGCCTAGGAGAATTCAACTCTAAAGCCAGTTAAACGCATCAAGATAACTCCCGTTAAACGCTCTACCGCTAAACCTGCCACCAAGAAAGCTATCAAGAAATCTACTAGCGAGACTACCGTCGATAATCACGCTCCCGAGCACATGATTCAGACCGGGACGGAGAATACGATACTGATGTCGAATACGTCTCTCGCAGTTGAAACCAAGTGCGATACAGGTGACTGTCCGTCAGCCTCTTCTGACATGAACATCGACGCTGCGGTCGAAAGTCAGCCCTCGTTCCAGAAGGACTCCATCTTGTCGACCTGCGGAGACTTCTTCCAATCACCTCCGCGCAGATTCCACGCCGTCAGCGATGTTTCCACAGCAGCAGCATTGGCTGAAATTCCGTCGCCTCTCCTTGAAAACTTTATCCTCTCTGGTCGTTCCACTCCTTCTCTCATCGACGATACCTCCTCGTCCTCTTGCAAGTCTCCTTCTCCTGCATATGTGCAGCCCCTAGAGAAGAAGAAGAAGGACCATTCTGTCTTTCCGAGTTTCTCAATCTCCCCGAGGAGCCCTTCATGGATACCGCTCTGGATCGCTCTTTCATGCACGCGCCCTCGATGATTGGTAATCTGTTGTCTTCTCCGGAGCGCAAGAATATGTACAACCACATCGACACGAGCATCGTATCCAATGGCTCGAGCTTTGCATTGAATGTGGATCGAGTATTCCCAGCAGCGGTGGATAAATCGTTCTTTGATAGCCTTTTCCCGTCTGTGAGAGTACCGTCTTTTGATTCGTCTTCTTCATTCGACGCGTACCTGGACGCGGTCGTCCACGGATCGCCTTCTCAGTCGAACAGTGTCCCATCGCGTCTGGTGCCTCAACAGTCACAGCTACTGCCTTCGTCGTCCTCGTCCGGATCGACATCCAGCAGTTTCCAGTGCCTCTCACCTTCAGCGTTTTCCAACAACGTCCCGCGACAGTTCACTCCAGGTGACCTTTTGACTTTGGCGTCTGGTCCTGGTCCTGTTGGTCCTGTGGATACTCGGCTTAACTATGACTATGGTGTTGGTAGGCGCTTCGCACAGGCTAGCACCAGCACTTGCATGTCCACCGTGTCCGCTCCAGCGCAGTCGTCTGCTTATGCAGCGTACGCTCGTACGAACTATCTATCTTACGCTGTACCGTCTGCGTTACAGAGTCGTGTGGGCTCGGTTTCTATGGAAGGAAGTTTCTAGGTATGTAGCTTCGGTTGCGTGTTTTCCTGACCTGACCAAGTTTTCGTTTTTTCGTACTAGAACTTACACTCGCCGGCAATTCTTAGATTTAGCATGTTCAAGTTAATTTTCACTACTTATACTACTTGTTTTCTTACCTACTTAATCGTTTCACAACGCATATCGTATTACCGTTTTGATCTTTCGTTTTTCTTTCCTTTCAGTTTCACCTCTCCCTCTCTGTCTCGCTCGGATACATATCTCTCAAGGCCTTTGGCCTTCCTCTCTCTCTCTTCTCTCATTTACTCATTCATCATCTGGATCTCGTTCGTTCTTTCTCGCATGATTTTCGTTTTCAGCATCAGCATCAGGCTTTGGCTTCCGTAGCACGACTCGACTCGACTTTTCATAATCATCATTGTTACCGTGTATGTATGTATATTTACACTTGCTCACTCAGAGCAATTCTTTCTTTCTCCTTTTGATCCCGTTACTGTATAGCGTACATATGGTATAGTGTAACCTACGATTCTTCCGTCATCCTGTTTTTCTTTTCTTTTCATCTCGTTTTATTCCAATGTTGTAAATAGATATGTGTATGTATGATGTATACTTATGGCCCGAGATTGGAACTGCTGGAAACGAAGGGGATTGTATAAGATACATGCAACTTTGTCCAGTGCCATGTGATTCAGTGCGAAGTATATTTGGAGCAACAAGGAGGCCATTTTCGGAAAGGACCTTGTTTTGGCTCTATAAGTTGAGAGGTGACATATATGACACAGACTTTTGAACCTGACTCTGACTCTGGTGTTTTATTGCAGAAAGGCTGAC